>BTPG01000003.1:250538213-250618213 GCA_036245525.1 Semisulcospira habei | reverse complement strand
GTGTGTGTGGTGTGTGTGTGTGTGTGGTGTGGTGTGTGTTGTGTGTGTGTGTGGTGTGGTGTGTATGTGTGGTGTGTGTGTGGTGTGTGTGTGTGGTGTGGTGTGTGTGTGGTGTGGTGTGATATGTGGTGTGTGTGGTGTGTGTGTGTGTGGTGTGGTGTGTGGTGTGGTGTGTGGTGTGGTGTGTGGTGTGGTGTGTGTGTTGTGGTGTGTGTGTGTGGTGTGGTGTGTATGTATGGTGTGTGGTGTGTGTGTGTGGTGTGTGTGTGTGTGTGGTGTGGTGTGGTGTGATATGTGGTGTGGTGTGTGTGGTGTGTGTGTGTGGTGTAGTGTGTGGTGTGGTGTGTGTGTGGTGTGTGTGTGGTGTGGTGTGTATGTGTGGTGTGTGGTGTGTGTGTGGTGTGGTGTGTGTGTGGTGTGTGTGTGTGTGGTGTGTGTGTGTGTGTGTGTGTGGTGTGTGTGTGTGTGTGGTGTGTGTGTGGTGTGTGTAAAATGTACTTGACGTGCAGAGCGTTAGAAACAGAAACATGTGTGGATAATTGATTTTTATTTGTCTTTTTGCTAGCAGAGTTCGCTGTCCGTGACAGCGTGCATGTTGCGTCTGTGGCCGGAGGTGCAGTGGCTGCTGTCGTTATCGCCGTCGTCGTTGTCAGCGTTATTTTCTTCATGTGAAAACTACCCTAGATTGTCTTTCACAGAGAGTTAACATCCTCTGATCAATGTTTGATTTGAGAACTAACATTACGTACTTTGTAGCGCTATATCCAGTGCGCAAAAAAGTTCTGGTCTTTTGCGCATTGAATAGCCTCATTTCCCAAGGAAAACAAAGACATGTGTGCAAGAAACGAGATTTTTTTTACATTAAAAAAAAAATCAAATGATGGACAATTATATAATTAAATGATTTGCTTGTGAACAACATGTTGAACTATCATTCCTGGTAACACCGGTATTAGGTGAGATTCCTGAGGGATGTGGGGCACCCTCCCGACAGACCTTTGCCAAAGAAAAAATCAGCATCATTGCTATCAAGTTCCTCACTGTTTCCTTAATTAACACTAGTGTGACTAGCATTGTCATTGCTTTATCTTCCTGCCAGCCTGAGCCTGCCGCCAAGACACTTCCAGAAAAGCAGGAACTGTAAACAAATCTGTCTAGCAAGCTTGATTAAGTCCGATCACCACCAAGTTGTGTGTACTACATGAAAAAAGGATGTCCAGTTCATCCGTGCTATTTATAAGTGTCGTCAGTGTGTGTGTGTGTAGCCACCATCTTTAAAAGAGGGGGATAATTTGTTGTTTTTTTTTGCGTTTGTGTGTGTGTTGAATTTGCTGACTCGTACTTGCTACCACCGCAGGCTCTGATACTGGCAGGCTCTGATACTTGCACTGTTTCTACACTGCTTTCTTCATCTAGGTAGCTGCAATTTTCGATTTCGTGAGGCGAAAAAGACACCCTATCGGCGGGATCGTCAAGATCCAGCATCCGGAAAATCTCATCTCTTCACATAGGTCACCTTCGATTTATTTTTTCATCTAATTTGGCCGCAAACCTTTGCTGATTTGAACACGAGCAGATTTTGTGTCCGTTATTCTTTTATCAAGGGAAACAACTCAATTTCCGGCAAGCTTCAAAACGGGGCAGCAAACATGAGTCTCAGTGCACGATGCGAGGCTGCCACGACTCGAGTCGCGGCCCGTCAGTGCGCGATGCTAGGCTGCCACGACTCGAGGCGGCCCGTCAGTGCGCGATGCTAGGCTGCCACGACTCGAGTCGCGGCCCGTCAGTGCGCGATGCTAGGCTGCCACAACTCCGAGTCGCGGCCCGTCGCGGATGTGTTTTAAGCCAGGTAATTTCTTTAACCCGTACACTGACAGCTGACCCAAACAATGTTTCTGCAACATGTATTAACAACGAAATCCCCAAATTTTGAAGTTGCCCTCTAAAGGACTATGGGCGCCAAGCTATTCCGGCACCACCCTTGAACTATCACGCTCGATCCGTGTCTTGCTGTGGTGTGTCGGGGCTAAATGAGTTAATTCCTAACTGGCCCAGGAACATAGATTCAAAGTAGTGTAAGA
Source organism: Semisulcospira habei (assembly GCA_036245525.1). Lineage (NCBI taxonomy): Eukaryota > Metazoa > Mollusca > Gastropoda > Semisulcospiridae > Semisulcospira > Semisulcospira habei. Next base: position 250,616,132 of record BTPG01000003.1, on the reverse strand, counting down.
AAGAGGCATAGATCCCCATGAGCCGCTGTAATTGCTGAGGGCTTGTGAGGATCTATACCATTTGCAGTTGGGTGGTGTTCAAAATAGTTTTGGCATTGAACGGGTTAACGTATGAATACGAGGTGTTGTAGCGTTCACGGTGGCTTACAGTGAATTCACAGAAAGTTTCTGATCCGACCGAAAAAGTCTGATGCTACAACAGACGAGAACGTGAGAACCTAAATCCATTCTAATCTAAATCTTTCAGATCTACAGTTCTCTATTTGAGCGTTCCCAGTGCACAAAGGCCATCGGGTCGACGTCGGTCCGATAGACTTCGCTCATTGGGTTGAAAGCAGAATTTTGGGGTTCATATCAATGCAGACTTAGTTCGACTCCATGATCAAGCAGTTCACAAACAAATCATGAGATTCTTCGAATGGCTGTTTGTAAGTCCCTTCTGTTTATAGAAGGTACCTTTTAGGACGGTTCGCGGTGGGGCAAATTTAACAACATAAAAATTACGTCATGTCTAGTTACACTAACCTCGCTGCTGAACTTACATTTGGCGCGAAGCGCCGTATGTACGTATGTGTGTATGTCTGTGTGTGCGTATGTATGTAAACAAGAGAATCTCCGATATTTCTTTACACACAAGCTCGAAACTTGGCGAAATACTTTCATAAGTGAGTGGCTAAGAGAGCCTCCGAGCATATTATAAATGAATGTCTCATTGAAGACATAAACAACCGTTTATAGGAAGTCGGTTGACCCAGATTAGACTCCGTAATTTTTGTCATATTTACTTGAACTTTTGCATAGTTTGAGCATTGAGCAATTTGCAGAAAGACATTGTAGGAGTTCGTTAGCCAGCTTTGTATCCTTTCAAGCTCTTTAGTAAAAATTAATTCATTTCAGAAAAAAATTAAAACGGTAAAAAACCTTCACTTCTAGAGAAAGTAAGACAGTGCCGGTGACGTAAAAGAAACAAATCCGTCACAACGCAGACACTGATACACTAAATATGACGTAATTCTCGCTCTCTCTCACATATGCGCGCATCTCCAAGAGGCATAGATCCTCATGTGCCCGTAGGGCGCATGAACATCTACACCTGTTGAGGATGTATAGAGCGCGTGCATCCACACAAGCACACGCATACACACGCATCGACGCGCTTTCAGAAGAGCATGCAGGTGTACTTAGTATAGCATGCAGCTAGGTAAAATCAACCTGATGTCACACAAATTATAGCAAGACTGAAATTGTTCCGTGAATTTCTAGTTTTGTTACAATTTTCCCAAGTCTTGAAGCAAAAGCGAATCTCATATGTTAATTATAAAATTACGTAACGTCATGACAAATGACGTTTGATAAAACAATGACGAATTTGTACTATGCGCGCCCCTTCTAGCGTTCAATATGACGCATTGGCACATCTGCGAGGCTTTTTCAGAAGGAGAAATTTCAACATCAGAATCAAGTCAAAGACAAAAGGTTGAGACCCTTGACAGCGAAGAAAGCTCTCATAGAGAAGGGACTTTGTGGGTTATGGTTTATCCCATCTTGTTATCTTTTATTGTTTGCACACTAAGCTTTGACAAATCGTAGCGTCACTTACACCTCCTAATGTCTAACAGGTCCTTCGGACGCGTGACCATTCTCCTTCTTGTCACAGAGTGAATATTATGAGATAGTCAGTGTTAAATTACTGATTAGGGTTAAATGTTAGGTAAAAGGCCAGGTACGAGATATTGACCGAAACGGAGTTCTAATCGTGACCAAGGCTTTTACCCAGAAAGATACGGCCGAGTATGGGAATTCGTTTTAAATGAAATATTAGTAGATGTCAGGTGTTCAAACACGTGTATAGATGGTCAACGTGGTAAGCAACCTGAGATATACAAACGTATATAAGGAATGGTCGGTGTGCGTTTCGGGGGCTCCGTTCCTGACGTGACACGTTGTGGCACCCTCTAGACATCGCACCGACCATCACCATCCAAGTCATCGCCTCGCATTGTTGGGTGAGCAGACTTAAGTTATCACTATGCCTAAGCTAAGTAAATGTGGTGATGTAAACTCCTACACTCTCTCCTTATGTTTGAGAATGCTTGAAGTGTGAATGATCCTGTTTTGTAATTCGTAATGTGCTCTGATTGTCAGTGTTAAACGTTGTCTTGGTTAGTTGTTGTGATGTTAGCTGTCGTGTTATTAGTTGTTGCATGTGATGTTTAGATAAGATGCATGAGTTTTGTATGATGTAAGTTTGATTAGTGTCCTCAGCCACCGTACCTCTCAGATAAGCGAGTCGGCACCTATTTCTGACCGTACCACTAACTGACACGTACAGGTCAGCCTGATAGGTTTGATAAGGAGATACGCACTCCAGAATCCCCAAGAGCGTATCAGGTCGTCTAAACGTGTTAGCTAGCTGATCCTTAAACGGCTGAGTGATATTGTACAGCTATCAGTAGCGGGATAAGCGGAAATCGTTAATTAAATCAAATCAGATATTGTAGCATGTTAATTTAAAGGCACTTTCATGTTTTCAAGAAATGCATTGCATGTTTCTTTTACAGATCCAGAAGACATGACGTCACTAAAGACATATTAATTTCAACCGTGGAAGGTGTGTGTATGTGTGTGCGTGCGTGTGCGCGAGCGTGTGTGTGTGTGTGTGTGTGTGTGTGTGTGTGTGTGTATGTATGTGTGTGTGTGTGTGTGTGTGTGTGTGTGTGAGTGTGCATGTGTATGTGTGTGTGCGTGCGTGCGTGAATGTGTGTGTGTGTGTGTGTGTGTGTGTGTGTGTGTGTGTGTGTGTGTGTGTGTGTGTGTGTGTGTGTGTGCACGTGCACGTGCAAGTGCGCGTGCGTGCATTCTGCATTCTAAACTGACGAGCAAAAGAAATGCGACATTTTGGGAATGATCTCGAAACTGTTTCCCATGATTCCCAGAATGTCGCATTTGTTTTGCTCCTCAGTGTAATTTGTCGAACTAATGTGCTTACAAAAAAGCTATGGTCTTTTACTGAACGCTTTGATGTGTTTTTGTGTTTCTTCAAAACCAGACCGCAGAAAGGCTTCCAAAACATAAACCTCGGTAACAAAAAATCCCTACGACAACCCGGACAACAACGGTCGCGAAGCGCGGCCTTAAGACCACTTATAGCAAGACCACTGCTCTCCGCTTAACAGCTAGACTGTCATACTGATTCTCGTGACAGTCTGAGTACAGCGAGACTCGCTTTGACAGTCTGACTTTTCAGGAGTGCAGCAAAGCTGATGTTGATGGGTGTGAGGAGATCTCATTCCCTTCATCAAACGTCAATGGGACGAGGGGAGGCGTAAGACATTGATCCAATTTTTATTTTCTCTATAACCCGACAGTGCGTTGGCAAGAGAAAATGAACGCTTCAGGTAGAGACAGCTAGCTCGGACACAATCCCTACCATAATTATATTGGTTTCTGACACATCTTCTCTATGCCTTTGAGCGAAAAAGCTGTACAACACAAGTGTGACACACCTTGACTTGTGTGACACAGCCCTGGTGCGTGAACGGCGAAGTGTGCAAACAGTCGTCTTGTAGAAATCTAGTCAACAAAAAGTTACGAGCACATGACCTTGAAACTTGTCCTACTTTCGGCTCACGAGCAATGACGACATTTCAAATTGACGACTGGTACTCGCGCGTCATGTATTGGGCTATTATGTTATCATGCAGGAACATTTTCTTAGATCCAAAATATTCACGTCACATGACAAAGTAAATGACGCAGTGTACTCTGCCAAGGAACAATGGCGGCTGTATTGTGGCTATGCGTGGGTAAAAAATCAGCTCACATCTGATTTATAGCAAGAAAAGGTTAAGTAAGAAATAGATTCTCACATCGGTGTTTAGGTGATACTGAGAAATCCCACTCTCGTGGTGTTAAACCCTTATCCTACTCGCTTTCGCTCGTACGATAAGGTTTTAAAACCTCTCGAGTGAGATTCTCAGTATCACCTAAACACCGATGTAAGAGTCTATTGATATCCTGTTTGAGTTGGAAGTCTCGCATATATAGACATAGTGCAAATGCTTAGAGCAAGATTGTATTGTCTCGGGACACGTCGGACAAAAAACACACTAGGAAAAAGGAAAGTCGGACGGAAGTTTCTAAGCAGATCCTGATCTCAACAGGAATTTAAAAAAAAAAGAAAGAAATGTGCAACTACCGCTAAAGACACAGTTGATCTGCTTTCAAACCAGGTTCATGCATTGCATTCTGTCAACACCTCTAGAGGTATTTGTACTGGTGTAAAATTTGTGACTCACCTACCAGTACAATTTGTACAGAAGAATAACAAACTCTGGTGCAGTTGTTGGCACTGTGCAACCCCTATATAGAGCCTTTTTGGATAAACTTGTAGCAACCATACACAATCTGTGTGCACACACTGCTAGATTCCAGCTGTTTGAAGACATGACATTGTTTGGTTATTCTAAGATATCATCACAGACACCCCGACTTTATTTTGCCGGCCAAATTCTTCGTTACAGATGTAGCATGCAGAAGAACATCCCAACATAAGAAAGTTTCCAGCAGTTTCTGAAGATGAAAAATAATGTAATGGCGGTGAGGGTTGGGTTTGGGTGGGGTCGTAGGAAGGGGGGCGGGGGGGGGGGGGTTGCGGGGCTGGGGGAGGGGGGCAGAAAGAGGAAGCACTATGTAATGTAATCTTGTACATTTTGTTGTCATTCGGTAGAGTCTGGGTGGGGCGGTTGGGGAGGGTGGGTGTTGTCCAGCTCGGGCTTATATACTGTTGTTGTATACATTGATATACTGACGAGGGAAAGACATGCGCCATTCTTGGAATCATCGTAAATACTTCAGTATTCCCGATGATTTCAAAATTCTCACATTTCTTTTGCGCGTCAGTATATATTCAATCTCTTAAAAGCTATTGTGTTATAACCATCACGTTGTCTGTATCATGTCTGTTTTGTGTACACCTTGCTCACAGTCGGATGGTGTGTGGGGGAGGTGAACATGGGTTAAATATATCCAGTGTCCATTTTGTATTAACCCATTCAGCCCTGACGCACAACAGCAGGAGATGGGTCGACCATGATAATTCAAGGGTAGTGCCAGATGAACTTGGCGCCTGTCAACGAAAAGCTGATCTGGCACTACCCTTGAAGTATCATGGTCGATCCATCTCCTGCAACAGGTGCATATTCGTTAGATGACGCCTCCAAAATTTGGAAAATATGTGCGCCGGGCTGAATGAGTTAAACTTTGTACAGTTACATTGATACACTACTGTACCCATCATGTTTTTGTATTCAGTAAATTTCGGATATAATAAAATGCCCGGAGGACTTTTTCTTGTTGCTATATCAACAGTGTGTTATAAGGGAAGTAATTTACATAGGAAAACTGCCTACGAGACCTCAGTCAAAGTGTTGTTATATCGGATATTATTATAAGGAAAATCGAATGAGCAGTATTTATAGCACGATGTCTGTGTATACATGTGCGCCGGGGGAAGGGGGGGGGGGAGGTTGGGCGGGCGGAACTTGTTGTATAGCAACTGTACTCTTTTGTATTGTGCTCTACAATACTGACGAGCAAAAGATATCAAATGTATGCGACATTTTTGGAATGATCTGAAACATTAATGTTTCAGATCATTCCAAAAATGTTGTATTTCTTTTGTTCGTCAGTATATGTAAGCCAAATATAGATAAACAAACAAATAAATAAATACATAAGTAAATAAAATAAAATAAACAAGACGACATTGGATCAACAGACTTCCACTCGTGTTATAAGGAGACGAGCTTTAGTTGCTTTGCATGTTTCGGTCACGGTACTTTCCCAATGCGCAAAAGACAATTGGGCAGACGTCGGCCCGATGGCCGTTGCGCACTGGGTTATTACTTTCATTTGTGTCCATATATTTCAAGTTTGAACTCGTAGAAAAATAAATGAAAGCAGTTAATTATAGTATGTACCTCATTCCCATCGAGTCAGATTTACGTACAGACTCGGCTTACGGTTGCCTGTCTCGCCTTCGTGTATACAGCACGCAAAATGATCAAGTGCGCACGTTAAAAATCCCATTACCACTATTCGAAACGAGAAGGCCCGGTAGGGCCGGTGAAATGGAAACAGAAATATGTCACATGCACCGAAGTTAATAGAAAGGTGGAGGTTTGCACATAAAGTAGCGCTTATTAGCAGCAGGCTTTCAACGTTTCAGCTTCCATCCCAATGGCGCCTCGAGCATCTTTAAATAGATGGACATGTGCGCCTCGGAGACACCATACCATACCATATCATACCATGTATCTGTGTGGTTTTGTCTGTATGCGTGTCGGTGTTCATTCTCGCACGCGCGCGCACGCGTGTGTGTATGTGTGTGCCAATGTGTGTGTGCGAGTGTGTGCGTGCGCGCGCGCGTGTGTCTGTGTGTTTTTGTGTGTGTGTGTGTGTGTGTCAGTGTGTGTGTGTGTGTGTGTGTGTGTGTGTGTGTGTGTGTGTGTGTGTGTGTGTGTGTGTGTATGTGTGTGTGTGTGTGTTTGTTTGTGCTCCTACAAACTGTCAGCAACTATTATAAACCACCGAGCACGAACAACATGCATGAAAAGAAACCTACTTAACGTACCAAAAAAAAAAAAATAAATTAAAAAAAAATACCCCCCCCCCCCCACACACACACACAAAACAACACGTAAATGTAAAAGTTCACAATTGAATACAAAATTGCTTCCCTCGTTTTTCAGGCCTTTGGTAAAACACTCCCGGCGTACCTGTCTATACACCAGGCAGAATTTTTTTTTTTAATTTGTCCTTTGAAAGTGATTGATAAACCCTACGCTTTCCCATCAACATGTATATCTGATCAGGCTCTTGAAATGTTATGTTTATTTATGTTATTTTAGTATTGTGTCATTGTGCGTATGGACCTATGAATGATTGCGTTTTTGTACATTGTCGGTACCTAAGTTAATTAATTTCAACTAGTTAGATTATCTAGATGTAAAGCGCTCCGAGCCTTTTTTTGTGTGGGGATATTCTGCTATAGAAGGGTTATATTATTATTATTATTATTATTATTATGCTAGTTTTAATGTTGTAATTCACCCATGTAACCCTAAGCTTATTTCTCAAACTTTGGTAGGGTCACCTAAGGACTGTACCAGCTGCAAGAGAAGGATCGACCATAATAATTGACGGGTAGTGTGAGATTCGTTTGGCGCAACCAGGCGTCACGCTAATCTGACCCTACCCTTGAATTGTCATGGTCGATCCATCTCCTGTCTTAGGGCGTCGGGCCTAAATGGGTTAAGGAGCATTGATCAGAGTACAGAGGGAAAAAACAACAGATACAGAATGGATCAACATAATTTTTACACCTAGTGCAGGGGCAGATGTGGAGGGGGGGGAGTTCTGCCCCCCCCCCCCATCTCCCCCCCACCCCTGACCCACAATTTTTCAAAACGCTACAACAAAGTGTCTCTTTTTGGGGTGTCCTTGGAAAAAAATTGGAAACGTTCTAATACAGTGTGATATCAGACCGATTAAATATCAGCTGTAATAAAATAACTAGCTCTGAATCCTTGTCTTGCTTTTATGACGTTCAGTGTATGCATAAGGGGCACGAACACGATTCAAGGAAGAGTCAGTCGCGTAAAGGACATGTTTACGTTACTATGACATGAAAACTGTTTGATGCAAAATTAATGTGCTCGTGTTTTTTTCCACGGCAAAGCGTCTGTCCCGTCCCGTTCCATCCCATCCCATCCCATCCCATCCCATTCCATCCATTAGAAACTTACAAGGAAAACGTCTGATGAAAATGTAATCTCGCACATACAGTGCGATTAGTATACACAGCTAAATCCCCTGGTCACATCAAGCCATTACATAGTGGTGTGCGATATACGGACATTTTGTTTAACAAAAAATGTCTGAACAAACCCAATGCGCAAAAGGCCATCAGGCCACTGTCGGCCGCCGTTGGCCCGCACACAGATGTGCGCGGGCCAACAGCAGCCGACAACGGCCTGATGGCCTTTGTGCACTGGGATTCAACGACACCTAGCAAATGTCCCTTGTTCGTGCTGGCTTTGAAAGTACTCTGTTCATCTCCAAGCACACAACTTCGCAAGCCAGGTTATGTCCCATGACAAGGACTTCGTTTACGCTCTCTACATCCATGTCCGAGCGGCCCATAGCACAACATTGTCAGCTGAGCGCTGCATGCGTCAAAGGACAATAGACACATAGTGGTTTCAGCAAGGGGCATAGATCCAGGGAACAACTAACTATGTCAGCGCGCGTGTAGGCTACAGTGCGATCAATGTACACCGTTTGTTACATACATCTAATCTAGGTTTCGATTAGTTGTCTCTTTCCGAGTACATGCACGTTATGAATTATCAACGAAAGAAATCATGACACAAAATTAGTCTTTTCCTGATCTGTTTCCTGCTGAGGCCACACATAGCTGTACGCCAACAACGCCGTCAGAAATGCTGTACAGCATTCACGTAATAATTAGCAGAGATGTATCAGCGAACAAAGCACCAGCGTAACTACTCAAATTTAAAGCAAGATGAGAATTTTATCCCAGAGTGAAAAAGTGGTGCAAAAAAATGTTTGATTTTCACACCTAGGGCATACAGGTCATAACTGACCTAATCGTACCAGACAGCCAAGACAAACTGCAGGTTTATGTAAATACCGTATACGTAAAAATATGCGAGTATTAATGAGAAGATCGTTATTTTCTTTTAAAAAACTAGATTGTTTTAAGATTACAATTATGGTTGACTTTGAAATGGGGCTGGTCGGAGAGCATTCCGGAGCATGTTTTTGGGGTGCGGCGCAGAAATTTTGGCAAAGAAGTAACAAGATAAAAATGACGTCACGACTAGCTAAGCAAACCTTGCTAGAGAACGTCTTTTTGCCGCCAAATTCGTGAAATTAATCCCCAAAACGTGAAAAAAAAATCTAAAAATATTTAATTATCACTCAAAACGTTCTAGAGGTACAATGTTGGTTAATGAACTGATTCAATATGTCCCTTTCATCTAGCTATGCGCAAAATATCTAGTAAAAATAAGAAAAATTACGGACTCTAGTGTCGATCAACTGGTTTTTGTGTAACGGCCAATGAGCATCTTAATCAAAAAGTGTTTTAAAAACTTCTCTAGGTTATTCGTTTAGGGAATTTCCAGCTTGTCCGTTCTCAAACGCGGACTCTAGTCGCTGTCTCTCACACACACACACACACACACACACACAAACACACACACACACACACACACACACACACGCACACACACACGCAAGCACGCACGCACGCGCGCGCGCGCCGTTTAGAAGCAAAGAGTCGTTCTCTAGCAAGGTTTTTGTAGCTAGACGTGACATCATTTTTATCTTGTTACTTCTTTACCAGAATTTCTGCGCCGCACCCAAAAACCTCATGTGCATGCTCTGGAATGCGCTCCGACCAGGTCCATTTCAAAGTCTAAATACGGTTGACATAAAAGACTTCATTAACTCATTCAGCCCGGACACACCACAGCAAGATATGGATCGAACATGATAGGTCATGTGTGGTGCCAGAACAGCTTGGCGCCTATGGGCGCGAAGCTATTCTGGCACAACCCTTGCACTATCATGCTCGATTTTTCTCTAGAATTGTAATACAGTCCTTCAGAGGGCAACTTCAAAATGTGTGGGATTTCGGTTCCTGGGTAGAATGTGTTAAGTGCGTTAGCCACTCTGAGTCATTCTTCAACGATACAGGGGACATCCGCATCCGCGCAAGCCTTTCCTATTTGTTAAACGACATATAGTGTTGATTTTATTACTACAATATCACAATTAACCCATTCGATACAGTGATCTCGAATTGCGCGTCAAAAACGACTGCACACAGATTATAATGCGTGTAAAGACCGTTCTTAATTAAAAAAACTTTAGTTCGCGAACTCTGACGATCTCAGAGCTCGGTTTCACGATTTCACGATCTCGGGCAAACCAGGTTGGTTCCTAATTGGACAATCTAAAGATATACACGGCTGTGCAGAACCACACTTTTAGTTAGGAGAGGACCGGAGGCCACTGTAAGCCATCTGTGGCACGGCCGGGCGTGGGGGCAATTACACATTAGCGCGTGCCCCTTCAGGCAGAGTGAAAGAGCTTTTCATGCACTTAGAAAGGAGTGCTCTTCCAATACCGTACACTATGTCTACATGCCGACAGTCGCATACCGGCGCCCTGCAGCGGAAACGCTGTAAAGTGGTAGTAACTGAACATTCATCACAAAATGTGTTTTTGTCTCAAGAATGTCATTAAAACATAAGTGTAAATTTGTAGCTGATAAAATTTGCTTTCTTTTAATACTAAACATGCCCATGCTGCTTAGTACCAGGACACCTTCAAGAGCAGTTACATTTCATATTTGCAATACAATGAACATGCACTGACAAAATAAAGCGTTAACTTTGAAGCTCAATCTGTTGTGCATGTAAGTTTTCTGTGGGATGAAAAGTTGATGCATCTACGCAGCATTCTAGCTTCTACTGTTATCACTTACTAGATTTCCTGGGCCATTCCTGCTAGAGCAACACTAGCGTCAGAAAGCACTCCACTGCTGAGAAGCTGGTAAGCTGGTAATCCGTTAGGTACATCAAGACGATCAACACAAACATGCTGATACCAGCATTTGTGCACTGTGTTTATGCCGTACACTTGGGTTTACACAATAAATCATAACCACTAACACAAGTAATAGGTCTTAAGCACACCACACTGGTTCCTTTACATTAACACTAACACAAATAACAGCTCTGAAGCACATCACACTGGGCCTGATATGAACACGAACACAAGTAATGGGTCCGAAGCATATCACACTGGTGGTTCCTTAATATGAACAGTTTTTTTTAGAATTTCCCTTTCAGGGATGAATACGTTTTTGTACTTAAATTGAATTAGGTCTCCTTTTTCCGGTTGTTCGTTAATTATGTGTCACTTTTGTTTGTTCCTACAAAAAGGGAGGACTGCCAGTGCTAATAATTTAGGAAGACCACCCAATAAAGTAGGTACAACACTGTCAGTGTAGAAAACTGTGTGTTAATGATCATACACCTAGTTGGCCAAAGCACACAAAAAAGGGAAGAGAGCAGCACTAAGTAAGTGACTGAGAGCAATGAATATTCTTTTGACAGTGCTTTTACCTACTTTATTTAGTAGTCTTCCTAAATGGTTTCTTCTTCTTTGGTGGAGTATCTTGCAACACAGGAGATGCTTGTGTCAACTGTTCCTTCATCAACACATTCAGTCTTTCTCCATCATTTCGTATCCCCCAGGCTCGTCTTTTCAACGAATTGACAGTAGCATGCATCTCTTCACCCCCTGCTCCCCGTGTAATGCTAAACCAAATCTCCATCTCCTAATCCATGGAACACAGTGGGCTTCTAGAATGTGCTGTTTTGGTATGATTCTTGTAGTTGTTGTAAACTCGGGAAAATTCTCGCAAGGTTGCTCCTGAATCGGCTGGTACCTGCCATCGCTGAAGACCACCTCCCAGAGGGCCAGTGTGGCTTCAGAGCCAACAGGAGTACCACCGACATGGTCTTTGTGCTGAGACAGCTTCAGGAGAAGTGCCGCGAGCAGAACAAAGGGCTGTACGTAACGTTTGTCGACCTAACAAAAGCGTTTGACACTGTGAGCAGGCAAGGTATGTGGCAGATCCTGGAGCGACTAGGCTGTCCCCCAAAGTTCCTCAACATGATCGTCCAGCTCCACGAGGACCAGCAAGGCCAGGTCAGACTAAACAGTGACCTCTCAGAACCATTCCCCATTCGCAACGGCGTGAAGCAAGGCTGCGTGCTGGCACCGACCCTCTTCACCATCTTCTTCAGCATGATGTTGAAGCAGGCCACAGTGGACCTCGACGACGACGACGCAGTGTACATCAGGTATCGTCTCGATGGCAGCCTGTTCAACCTCAGACGACTGCAGGCCCACACGAAAACCCTAGACCAACTGATTCGTGAGCTGCTCTTTGCTGATGACGCTGCCCTCGTTGCACACACAGAGAGAGCCTTGCAGCGCATTACGTCCAGCTTCGCAGATGCCGCCCAGCTCTTTGGACTTGAGGTCAGTCTGAAAAAGACAGAGGTCCTTCATCAGCCAGCACCCAAGGAAGAGCATCGCCCTCCCCACATCACCATCGGCGAGTCCGAACTGAAGTCTGTACACCAGTTTACCTACCTTGGCTGCATCATCACGTCAGACGCCAAGCTGGACAAGGAGCTGGACAACAGGCTGGCAAAAGCGAACAGTGCTTTCGGGCGACTATTCAAGCGGGTGTGGCACAATCAACAGCTGAAAAAAGGCACCAAGATCAGCGTGTACAGAGCTGTCGTCCTCACCACCCTGCTGTACGGTTCCGAGTCCTGGGCCCTCTACCGCAGCCAACTACGACTCCTCGAACGCTTTCACCAGCGCTGCCTGCGTACCATCCTCAGCATTCACTGGAGTGACTATGTCACCAACGTCGAGGTCCTTGAACAGGCGGAAACTGTGAGCATCGAGGCTTTGCTGCTGCGGACACAGCTTCGCTGGGCGGGGCACGTCTCCAGGATGGAGGATCATCGCCTACCCAAGATCACTCTGTTCGGCGAGCTCGCCACTGGACACCGAGACAGAGGGGCACCAAAGAAGAGATACAAAGACTGTCTCAAGAAGTCACTTAGTGCCTGCCAAATCGACCACCGCCAGTGGTCTTCGCTTGCTGCGGACCGTGACACCTGGCGCTCCACCATTCACAAGGCAGCCGTCTCCTTTGAGGACTCTCGCAGAGCTAACCTTAAGGACAAGCGGCTCAGAAGAAAAAACAGAGCTGTCGTAACTCAGAACCCTGAACAGACCTTCCCCTGCAGCCACTGCGGTCGTACCTGCCTGTCCCGGATTGGCCTCCGCAGCCACGAAAATGCCTGCAGACGACGTGTGCAAGCCCTATAGAATCTTCGTTCGCGAAGTCAAGCCAAGAGAGTTGTAGTTGTGAAGTGTTTCCTAAAGCAGTCCATGTACTGGCATATGGCATCCTCAATAGCACTTGTGTCACCTTCCTTGATAGGCTGTTTGTGAGATAACAGAATGTGAACTTTTGAATACAGAGTGTTCAGAGTGCGAAATTTGTCTCTAACTATGTCGTCATTTGCATGAATATCACTATCGTCTGTTAACTGAAATGTCTTTCTGACAACACTCTCGCTAATGCTTTCTAACACACTTGCTTTCATGTACTTATTGCAGTGATTGCCTATAAATGCCCGTCCATGGTACGCCTGAAGTGAAATGTTGTGACTTTGCAATGTGGAGTCTAGGTTTGCTGTGACTGGTCCTGATAAAAATGGTAAATGTAGGTTTGTATTAAGCTGTTTAATTTCTTCTTCAAGGTGGTCCACTGTGTCAAACAGTTTTTGTTGTTGATCTCTGATGTCTTCATCTGGAGTCTGTCCATGCAGCTCTTGAAAAACAAGTTTTGTACACTCTGTTTCATACTGCTGTTTCATTCTTATTTTCTCATGAACTGTATACATCTGAAACTCTGGGCTTGTGCTGTCTATATCAACAGTGTCTTCTTTTGCTAGCGACTTTGCTATTAATTTGTCTAACTCATGACAGTCTTTCTCAAGGAGATCATGGTGCTTTTTTGTTATGCCTAACAGCAGATGCAGGTATGGAGGTGCAACGTGTGTTAGTTGCACATCCCAGATGGGGACAATAATCGCATTGTTAAAGGCTTTAGCGTTCTTCTTTGGTTTTCCAGCCTTCTTAAACCTCCGGTAATCACTCTTGGTGTTGTTCAGACATCTTTCTTGAAATGGTATCTGTTCTGCTGGGGACTTTTGTGTTTCTGTTTTAGAGATCTTGCACCACAAACATGGATGTATGCTCTGAGCACCTGAAAGTCCAAAAAATTTCAGTAAGAAATCATAGTCACCAAACATAAAAAGCCTGATTCTCTTTCCATTCCATGTCATGTTTTCCAGGCTGGAGATTTGCTGTTTTAATGGACGCAAAAGTTTTCTCAGGTTTTCAGCACTGTCCTTGCACTCCACTATGGAGAGCAAGAATGTGTTTTTCTTTGAGTTGGGGTTTTCAACATTTGCTACTTGCAGTACAAGTTTAAAACTATCACCCCCGTGGTCACCACCGATTTTAACCCAGACTTCTTCATTGGGAATGTTGTTATCATGCCAAGTCAGCTTTTGTTTTGCCTGGTACTGGTCAAGAAGGTTAGAGACAAAGAGTGGAATGTCTTCAACGGTGATGACAGGGATGTCTTTTTTGTTTTTCTGCCGGTTGATTTGTCATAAAACTAGAGAGCATTGTTTTCAGTTCTAACGTTTCCACACATCAGATCTTTCTGAAGCTGTCGCTCTTGTCTTTCACTGCTTAGGCTGATTCCAGCATCCCTCAGGAGCTTTCTGTGTTGTCTGTGTTTAGCCCAACGTAACGAAAGTTTGGCTCTCATTCTTGCCCCTTGTTTTGCTGTCATTTGTACCTGCCCACATCCAGCTGTTTTAAGAATGTGTTCTCTAGTCACTTTGTGGTGCACTTTAGCTCTGTGCCCTGCTGTCGCACAGAATCATCTGCTGATGTTCCTAACACATCTTCTCTAAACTTTTGCAGTTGGTTAGCTCTTTTCTTTCTCAATGGGGATGATGCTAAAGATGATGATTTTCTTGGTTTTACTATTTTCTTCAAGACTATGGGTTGTCCTCTAGTTTTACATATGACAGTCTGTTTGTCTCCTGACTTTTCCATTTTAAGTCTTGAGAAGTGAGTGAAATAGGCCTCTTCGTCTTTTGTAAATGGTGCTTGCAATTCCCCTTGTTGTCGGAGTGTTGTTTTGAAGAAAGGTGATGTTGCAGCATATACTGTGGTTTTGACTGGTGTGGTAGGCAACACACTGATTTCATTAGCTTGATTAGGTGTGTGAAATTCAGATTGTGACTTTGTCCACTTAGTAGTAGGTGTGGAGGTGCTGGGAGGTTGGAAACTGCCCACAGTAATATTACTGTCATTTGCATCACATTTATGCCTAGCGCCACAGTCAGGTTTGACTGGTCGGCCACCCTTTCCTAGCTGTGCAAATTTACTACACACAGTGCAGTCAGAGCTGTTGAGTGATGGATCATAAGTTGTCCATATCTTGCTAGCTTGTTCATTTGCATTGTTTGCAGACTCAATAGTGCGAACAGATGATTTTCTTTTCAGTTTCATTAGTCTATGGTAACATTTCACACAAAACGAATTTGAGCACAACAGTCCACTAGTTTCATCTACAGTGATTCCATGTATTTCCTGAAGTTCAGCTACATACATTTCACACAGTTTGATTGGATTTTCATCAAGTTTTCGTTTTGACCTTCCTCCACATACTCTACATAGAGAATGTAACCTTTTTAAAGTGAAAGGATTCTGTGTGTGCAAATGTTTCTTGTGTATGTTTTATTCCCGCCATAACTGTACTGTCTTTCCCTTACCACCATTTTGAATAAAGGAACCAGGATAATATGAATGAGCAGACAACAGTTAGTACCTGATAGTATTAAACAGTATCACAAAGAATACTGGAGGCTATAAGCAGAGCATAAAGCACTGGGATTACACTATACACAACAGTATTCCATAGAGAATGAATGTTCAGACCTACTCAGTATTGTGCGAGGCACAGATAACTTATTATGCAGTCACACACAAACACGGTACCTGTCTTTATCCTCAGATTGCACCCTTAAAAAAAAACGTCCCGTGAATAATACCACCAACACGGGAACCAGCAGGAATTGGTGCACAAGTGTGTCAAACGGTTTTATGTAGAAAACTGGTGAAGAGGCGTTAGAGAACATTAAACACAGGCATTACACACCACACGTGAGTAGTCCGTTACAGAGATTAGAGAAGGAATTTTGGCTGGCAGCCAGTGACCTAAATAGTCTGCTCACAGTGGGGAGGGGATATAGCACACCACAGCAGCAGGCTGCGGGCCAAACTAAAGAGTGAGAAATCGGCCTTTCTGTACAGCCGTGTACAGCGAACCTAGTTCGAAGTAGTTCACGAACCTGGGCAAACCATAGTTCGCTGTCGGAATAAGATCGCTCGACGGTCCAAGGTGAACCTTTTTTCTGATTGGTAAAAACTTTTACCCTCTTCTGCGTTGGAGATAAGAAGATATTCACCGATACAAACAACTATGGCGGACGGCGATATTTCCCTCGTGTGAAGAACAAGACCTATTTTTATTGATTTGTGGGAGGCGCAACGCTGTTTGTGGGATCGCTACTGAAAGGAGCACAAAAACCAAAATCTTTCAAATCGCGAAGCGGCATAGCGGCAGCCATTTTGAACACCTTCGCAGACAGTAAGTACACCGAATCAAGGACTTCAGTTAAGAAAGAGAACCATGGCAAACCTGGTTTGCGGAAGTTTGCCTAGGTTCGTACAACCTTAATTAAGAAACAAACAAAAAAAAAAAAAAATCGCCGATCTTCTCCGATCTAGGTTTGCCGATTAAAAGTTCGTCCAATTAAGAACAGCTTTAAAGAACACAGATGTGAATGAGACAAAAAGAACACGGGACTAACACGAGACAAAATTCCGCAACAACCCCCAATTTATTTCTTGTGGAACGTTCTCCTTGCCGCGTCTAGGGGGTTATTCAAGCCTTGCCGCGTCTAGAGGGTTATTCAAGCCTTGACGCGTCTAGGGGGTTATTCTAGCCTTGCCGCGTCTAGGGGGTTATTCAAGCCTTGCCGCGTCTAGGGGGTTATTCTAGCCTTGCCGCGTCCAGGGGGTTATTCTAGCCTTGCCGCGTCTAGGGGGGGTTATTCTAGCCTTGCCGCGTCTAGGGGGTTATTCTAGCCTTGCCGCGTCTAGGGGGGTATTCAAGCCTTGACGCGTCTAGGGGGTTATTCAAGCCTTGACGCGTCTAGGGGGTTATTCAAGCCTTGACGCGTCTAGGGGGTTATTCAAGCCTTGACGCGTCTATGGGGTTATTCTAGCCTTGCCGCGTCTAGGGGGTTATTCAAGCCTTGCCGCGTCTAGGGGGTTATTCAAGCCTTGCCGCGTCTAGGGGGTTATTCAAGCCTTGCCGCGTCTAGGGGGTTATTGTAGCCTTGACGCGTCTAAGGGGTTAATCAAACTAAGCATTAGTTTACACAACGTTCGGCACGGACATCGACATGTTTTCAGTTACCAGACCAGGAGAATACAATTTTGTTACATTTATTTCTGTAACACAAGTTACAGCGTCATGCAGATTTGGACCAAAAAATCCTACACCACTTAATTATGTACACAGCATTGTAGTGGTATTATAACAGTTGACTGCATTTTGACAATTGGCTTCGGTACTGTTGATTTACCGCCGTAAATGTTAAAAGATACACTTCTGTAACAGATGGTTTTTAAACGCTAAGTACAGGTCTAGTTATAAATCATTTAGACACAGGACAAACCAGTTCAGCACACTTCGTCTTAATAAGAAGTAACCTGACAATGGCTCCACTCCGTTCTATAAATACAGTGCTAACAGTACGAGAAACTGCTACAAATAGTTTGAAACGCTAACGGAGGCACGGAATAAATAAGTGCGATTACGCATGTGCTGTTGCTGCCTGTCCAAACTGCTGTTAAAGTTCATTAGGTGTGTCGACAAGACATAACAAACACAAATGCTGCAGAAACTTGTCTTCAGATTTATGCGTAATGGTACTTTAAGCTACACATAAAAGTTGCCCCCCCCCCTCCCCCATCCCCAGCACGCACGCAGACACATGCACACGCACACACACACACACACACACACACACACACACACACACACACACACACACACACACAGGGGGGTGAGTTGTGCTCACGATCGACGTCACACAGTTGAAGAGCGGCTCCGCACATTTTTAGCATTTTGCAACATAATTTATTAGTGACTTTAGAACAACGACAGGGTGATTCAGCTCATCATGCCAAGCAGTCCGGTATCTTTTCGTGCCATTTGCGGTACCTTTTACTGGACTTTTCAAAACTTCATGGCTCGCAAAGCACAGAGGAAGGCAGCCCTACGTTACCGCACTGTCAGTGTCAGCGGACCGGTGGCAGTCATTCTCGTGTTTTTGGTCGGCTTTCTGCTCCGGTGTGGCGATGTCGAAGCGAACCCAGGGCCACCGAAACGACAGACTCTTTTGACATGCCAGGGGAACCAAGACAACCAGTCGCCCGGGGGTGAGGCAAACGCAGTGTCTGAGCCGACCATTGCTGATGTGTTTAAAATGTTGAATGTGATGGACAAAAAGATGGACAGTATGAAAGCTACAATGCAGGAGCAGATGGACAAAATTCAGAGTGACTTTACTGCGGTGATGAAAGAAAACAGAGAGTTGAAGGAGAAAGTTACGCAGCTGGAGGATAAGCTGGATGATTTGGAGGGGCGGAGCAGACGCAATAATCTGATCTTTCACGGAATCCCCCACCCCCAGGGGCGCTCAGAGACTTGGGCGGACTGTGAAAAAGCTGTCAAGTCAATGTTGAAGGACGAGATGGGCATAGAGGAGGAGATCGAGGTGGAGCGTGCCCATCGTCTGAAGGGGGGCAAGGCGCCCCACCCCATCATCGTGTGCTTCAACAAGTACAAAGACAAGGAGCGGATCCTGTTTGAGCGAAGAACGCTGAAGGAGAACAGGTCCCGGGTCTACATCTCTGAGGACTTCACCCCTCGGGTGAGGGACGTGCGCCGCAAGCTACTACCCTTCCTCAAGGAGGCCAAGCAGGCGGGGAAGAAGGCCTTCCTCCGCTTCGACTCCCTCGTTGTTGAGGGAAAGACCCACGCATACGACGCTGCTACCCAGAGGCCAGTGGAGCGCAGGGGGCAGAAATGAGGGGCAGGCCGGCATGTTGACCCAGCAACCAGGAGAAGACAGCCCGTCCCTCATTCAGACCCCCAGGGCCCCCACCATGTGTCTTCAAAGGACGACTTACCTGCACACACACACACTCAAGTGCCCATACTCAAACCCACACCCGCACACTGTGTTGATGAAAGTGGTAGTGATGAAAGTGGTAGCTCTGTGTTTCGCATCATGGCATGGAATATCCAAGGTCTTGTAAATAAGCTGAAAAGTGTTTCTTTTAGGCAGTTCTGTGAAAAGTGTCAAATTTTTGCATTTTCAGAGATCTGGTCGTGTAAGCAAAATGTTATAGAGGATACCTTTCCAGAGTATCAGGTGTTTTTTTCACCACGTACACAAAAGTTAAAAGGGGGCGTGGCCGTGTGTGTACATAAATCTATAGCCTGTCATGTGTTGCGTTTAATGCAGGCAGCTGAGGATATTGTGTTTCTAAAGATCGGTAAGTCTGTTTTGAACTCTGCATCTGATGTTCTGGCAGCATTTGTGTATGTGGCTCCAGAGCGTTCTGTTGTATATGGTGAAGATAACGTTGATGGTTTTGAAGTGTTAGAAAACTACATGTCTCAAGTTTTACGTGCTCACCCTGAGCTGCCTTGGCTATTATGTTGCGATTTTAACGCCCGCACTGCCGGGCTGTCTGATACTGATTTTATTTATGGCAATTCACACGTGCAGCCTCTACAGGAATTAACAGATCTGCTAGAGGATGTACCACAAAGTCCACGGAGGTCAAAAGATATTGGCGTAAACAGTTTTGGTCGGAAACTGATAGAACTATGTCAAGAGTACTGTTTGTTTATTGTCAATGGCAGAACGAAAGGTGACAGTGAGGGAGAAATTACGTGCGTGGCCAACAGAGGCAAAAGTGTGGTGGACTACTGTATTTGCTCTAAATCCGTGTTTGACCTAGTGACCGATATGTTTGTTGCAGACAGGTGCGAGTCAGACCATTTCCCCATTGTAACCACGTTTACTTCTATTCAGTCTGTTTATTCATGTGATGATGATGATTTAAATGATGATATAATACTAGAGGAAGGGGTTAAATTTGTTTGGAAAGAAAACTACGCTGAATCCTTTTGGGCATACATTGAAGATAATCAGGAGACTCAGTTTCAACACTTTTCGTCAGCGCTTGACTCGAGTGTAGAAGAAGGGTCGGCCTGTTTTGTAGCATTCATTCAGAAGGCGGCTGACAAAATGAGGTCAGGTAAGAAGATAGGTGAATCCCGTGCACAGCCGCCGTGGTGGGACTCGGACTGCGAGTTAGCAAAACAAAACAAGTACATACAGTTGAAGCAGTTCAGACACACAAACACACATGACGACTTAGGGAAGTATCTTGACATGAAGAAAGAATTTAAGAAGTTGTGTAAAACAAAACAAGTAGAGTACAACGCACGAGTTTTGAATGAGCTCAACGATGCATGTAATGATGCAAACTCAAGAACATTTTGGCAAAAAATAAAGTCTCTGACTGGCGTTAAAAAGTTGTGTTCTGATGTCGTTTCACCACGCGTGTGGTATGATTATTTTCGTAATTTGCTAAATGTGGATCAGAATGTTGATGATTCAGGTTTCAGCAGACAGGCCGAGGGTGTTTTGAATGACCATATATCTGATGATTGTGATGGTTGTCATAATGCAAAATTTGACGAGGAAATCACGCAGGATGAAATTCGCAGTGCTATTAATAACATGAAGAAAGGGAAAGCATCAGGCCCTGATGGCTTGCCCACTGACCTTTTTCATCATGCAGGTGAGATCCTTGTGAAATTTCTGCATCCTTTGTTTAATCGTGTGTTTCAAAGTGCGGAATACCCTGAAAGCTGGACCATGGCTGTGATATTTCCACTACACAAAAAGGGTAACCCTAGAAATGTTGACAACTACAGAGGAATTTCTCTTCTGAACGTTATCAGTAAGTTGTACAGTTTTGTCATTAACAACAGGTTGGTTCGTTTTTGTGAAGAGAACGATTGTATTCCTGAGGCCCAAGCTGGCTTCCGTAAAGGATACAGTACTATAGACAACATTTTTTGCTTACAGGCACTAGTGCAAAAGTATCTTAGCAAGCAGGGTGGCCGTTTTTACACCATGTACGTAGATTTTTCTAAAGCTTACGACAGTGTGCACAGGACAAAACTGTTGTATCTCTTGCTACGTAAAGGAGTTCATGGAAAGTTGCTTCAGACACTTGAGAGTATGTACAAACATGTAAAAGCTGCTGTAAGGGTTGGAACCAAAGTTACCGACTACTTTGATTGCATGTCAGGGGTGCGACAAGGTTGTGTGTTGAGCCCACTGCTGTTTTCTATCTTTCTTTCAGAATTTGAGACAGAAATATCATCGTGCGGTGCACGTGGCATTGATATTTTTGCAGACCCACTGGGTATTTTCCTTCTTATGTATGCTGATGATATAGCCATTGTCTCTGACTCTGTAGCAGATCTCCAAAAGAAAATTAATTGTTTAGAAAAATACTGTAAAAAATGGGGTCTCACTGTGAACATGGACAAGACAAAAGTGGTGGTCTTCAAAAATGGAGGTTTTGTGAAAAATTGTGAAAAATGGTTTTATGCTGACAAGCAGATTCAAGTCGAGTCCAGTTATACTTACCTTGGTGTGATATTTTCCTCTACTCTGAACTGGGCTAGATGTGTAGAAAACTTAGCTGGAAAAGCCAGGAGAGCAGTTGCAGGCATCAAAAGACTATACTTCAAATTACAAAACTTGCCAGCTGACACTGTTTTTCACATTTTTGATGTCAAGATTAAACCCATTGTGCTATACGGGTCAGAGGTCTGGGGTTTCCAGAGACATGATGTAATTGAGCAGGTTCATATAAAGGTTTGTAAAATGGTCCTTGGTGTTGGAAGAGATGTAAAAAACAATATTGCGCTGGGTGAGTGTGGAAGATTCCCTATGTATATTGATGCCTATGTTCGAATGGTGAAGTACTGGTGCAGACTTCTTACCATGTCAGAAAACAGATACCCAAGACAGTGTTACACGATGTTATATATGCATGATACTTCGGGTAGATCGAACTGGGCTACTCAAATAAAGACTCTATTGTGTATGCACGGGTTTGGGTATGTATGGGAAATGCAGTCAGTTGGAAACACTCCTCTGTTCATTCAGATATTCAAAGATCGGCTGATGGATTGTTTCCGACAGGACTGGCATGCATCCCTTACCTCAAACACAGAATACTGCCATTACCACCCAGAAATACTTAGAGCCAGTTACATAGGGCAGCTGAACTCTTGTGAACTCAGGCGGGCAATATGTTTACTTAGATGTAACCGTTTACCTTTAAACGGAGTATCCAGATTTGGAAAACCCATCACTAATCCAGAATGTAATTCATGTGATTGGCATAAGGCTGAAGATTTGTGTCATTTTCTGTTCGAGTGTCCAAAATATGCCCCTTTACGTAAAAAGTACATTCCACTGTTTTACTACAGATTCCCATCCGATCTTAAAGTTCAGCTGCTGTGTGGAAACCTACATGATAAACTGGTCTTTAAAGTTGCTATGTATATTTCAGGTTGCCTTAAATTAAGGAATTAGAGGGATTTGCTTTGAACTTTTCTTGTTTTTTGTTTATTTATGTGCGCTGATGTAATGCTATATGAGTGTGTTTTACAACCACCTTCCTGTATTTTCTGGTTGTAAATTGTATTTTGTGTTCATATGGGCCTGATGGCCTGCAAAAACTGAAATAAATTTATTATTATTATTATTATTATTATTACACACACACACACGCACGCACGCACGCACACACACACACACACACACACACACACACACACACATGCAGACAAAAGCCTCACAGTGGGTTAACTACCATTTTATGTGAGAATGGGTTCCCATATTTCTATTTATTCTAGGGCTCTGGAATTGATGCGAATGTTTAGAACTCACCTTATAACTAAGCTCTATAACTTAAAATAAAATAGACATTTTCTAGAAACAGAGCCACTGGATGGAGAAAAATTCGGTTTCTACCAATAAAGAGGGTGCCTCTCACACAAAACTGGCATTACAGTGAAAATGGGTGCCGCTTCAAATCAGTCATTTAAGCATGGAGTTGTATGTATGCATTAACATTTTTAACATTTTATAGTGCAAAATTGAATGAACACTGGCCCCTAACCTTTAGATTATGATTTTCACAGAGGAAATCTTTTAATCCTTGTTACGTTTTGTCCCTCTGAAGCACAACAGTTTATCATGGCATTCTGGAACTTATAAGGGACATTTTTTTTATGTGCTCTGGAGTTTGAGACAAACAGTGTTACGATTGTAGTTGTGTTGTTCTGTGAGAACGGTCATGCATAAATCGTAGGAAACGATCCTATGTTTATTTGAGCTATCATGATTACGAATCACGTACCTTTTCAGTGAATTTCACTTCCGTTTACGAATAGTGCGGTGTTGATTATCTGTTGCCGCACGGAATTGAGTCACGACGAGTCTAGAAGCAACTCGAGTGTTCATTTGGTTACTGCGCGCGTGTAGCTTAGCGTTCAGTACTAGTGCACTAATCACGTGTTTTCCAAATGTATTGGGCAAGGTCATGACCTGCCTGGCCAACTTTTGTGTGACGTCGTAGCGCGCCGGTATTTTTCCCAACATAGGGTTGTAAATAGCAGCCAGATTTTTGTAGATTATTCTGGTTCTCTTTAATATTTATGAGTTTTAGTTACGTATTCTGTTTTGATTGGTTGTGTTGTACGATTTTGCTCGATTGTTCTGGAAAACATACCACTATAAAAGATCGTATTACGAAGCGTGTGTTGTACATTGTCTTGCATTTGTCAGTTGTAGAGAGACTCAGTTAGCGTAGGTACTTGGCCCGTGCAAGGTGTACATTGTGTGAGACGCTGTGTATGAGAAACTTTGTGTCGGAGTGTGGACATTGCAGAAGAGACATTGTATCGGTGTTTGTGAGTTTGGAATTGCATTGTGTGGAGATCGCATCGCTGAATTAAAATATTGTTGGAACTGTTTCTCCAGTTTTGTCTACATCCTTAAGCTACGGTTGACGGATTGCAGCTGAATGAGATTTATTTAAAAGAACCTTACGTGCGTGCGTCTGGTGTGTTTATCATACTACGACAACAATTCCACCACGTAACAAACAGCAACAGAGCATTTTGAATATTAACCCTTATCATTTGGAATAAACCAGTGAGTGAAACAAGTGTGACTAAAATAGTTCAAGGGTAGTGCCTGAATAGCTTGGCGCCTCTAGGCTTCAAGCTATTCTGGCACCACCCTTGAACTAAAGTCATTGGTCTATGTCCTTATCTGTGTACTGTAATGTAGCTTGCATATGGCAGTGTACAAATTTGAAGCTTTCAGCCTCAGTATGATACGGGTTAAAAAGTGTTGAAAAATACGAAAGAGAGGAAAAGACTCGGAGGAAGAAACTAACACTAACAAAATGACAAACGAAAACACTGACATTAATTAATTAACTGACAACATAAGAGATCACTTGAAACTTCAGCCTTTATTAATCACATCAAAGGTGCATATATATAAAATCATAGTAATTGTCTGTAAACACCTCAAATAAAACAATCAAGAGCAGTCAAACATTTTTCACAGTGTGTCACAGTTCCCAGAGATTGACGGCGGTACACAGTCTGAATCCTGTGAACTCGAGCCGGAAACAGAGTCCTTGTCATCACTGTCTTTATATTCCGACGAGCTTGCATGCACCTTGCTGGTACTTGCTTCACTAACACCTCCCCACCCTGAACCTGCCACTTTCAAATCTAACAAAGGAAATACAACACTGTCTGTGTCAGAGTTCCCATAGATTGATGGCGGGATGCAGTCTGAATCCTGTGAACTCGAGCCAGGAACAATGTCCTCGTCATCACTGTCTTCACATGAGCTTGCACTCTCAGGTTCATCCAACTGGACAGAAGAAAAAAAAAAAAAAAAAAAAAAAGCTGCATTAGGACAGAAATAGCACAATTTTGATTTAAGGGGCCTTGCAGAAGAATAAAAAGAGTCATGAAGAAAAACAAGACAGGCATACATTAATTTTTTCTATGCTTCCTTTTATTTTTAAGTCCCTTCTATTTATAGAAGGGACTTTTTCGGACGTGTCGCGGTGGGGCGAATTTAACAGCATGTCCATGATGTCAAAGGCAGGCAGGCTAAACCTCTAACAATTGAAGTAACACAATATATAAAAAAAATTACGTCATGTCTAGTTACGCTAATCTCGCTGCTGAACGTACATTTGGCGCGAAGCGACGTATGTGCGTATCATAGGGGTCCGATGATAGCAGCTTTGACTAATGCAAATCCACTGCGCCACCGCGTGCGTGCCAGCGCCTATACTAAGCACAAGACAAAATACAAGGGTGGAAACGAAGACGCCCACGAATCGACGAAGCACTGTGATTCCAGAGCAGTTTTCAACCCTCAAAGCAACCATCCGCCTAAAACCTCGAACTGAACAGACTCGGTAGATATTTTGCCACAAATCTATACCAGCCTTGTCCTCCGATCAAAACTGATAGTTTAGCATCACGGCCTTTTGCACAGTCAAGCATGATCCATAGCAGACATCTGAGTTAGGGTTTTAGATGAGGCCGGAAATATGCCGCAAGCTCATTTTTCATTGGTTTATGTAAATTAGCATATTAGCATATCCAATGAAATTAAAGAAAGAGTGCGTCTTACTGTCGACATGAACTTGTGACCCGGGCTGCACGCAGCAGTCGCTTTAGTAGTCCAAGAGCTAGCCCGAACTACCGTGCACCCCCCCCCCCTCCCCCTCTTCACGCCGCCCGCCCCCCCCCCCCCCTCCCCAGTACTCAATAAGATGGGTTTCAAAGTGTACCTTGATATGTCCTGAGATGTTTAAGTGATGTTCCCCTAAAATCCGTAGGAACACACAAGAGATATAGCCGATGACGCAAGGATACCCCCATCTTCACGGATGCTAAAATGAGCTCGAGAAACATTTTCCTCTAAATAAATCTGAATTCATTCCAGAAGCCCATATCAGGCATTATTATGTTAAGGCACACCTTCTGCGTCCTCTGCATACCAAAAAAAAAAAAAAAAAAACAGAATAAAAATTATATTGAATCTGTGGCTCACAGAGAAGGTATTTGTGCACCCAGTAAAATGTCCATTTCCTCAAAATCACACACAAAAAAGAGACAAAAATAATGTGGCAGATGCCTTCAGACATTTTCTATAGCCCTGGCAGTCCATTTTCAGGCTTACATAATTAAAACAGGATGTCACAATTATTATAAACTTGACTAGGTGATGTTGTGATCACTATGAGTTCCTCATTGATTGATTTTGTATCCCTACCCCCAAGGTGTAAAAATACACAAAATTAATTAGAAAAAAATACTAAAGTTATTTCATTTCATTTTGACCTCTCTTTACCTATTAAGTTTCAATAATTTGAGCATAAAGTGCAAGAAAATGAAGAAAGTCGACATCCTTTATGATACGTTTGTGGTGAATGATAGCTTTTTCCAATTTAAAATTGCCAATTTGGGAAACATACGTTGTAGCCGATGCCCTCAGAAATTTTGTATACAACCGATAGTGTTTTTTTTTTTTAGGTTTTAATGGTTAGGATAGAGTACCGCAGTTACGTCCAACCTGATTTTATGATGCTGTGATTCATTTAGAGGCCACAGTGGCTGAATCTGCTGCTCTACCCCCATTTTACCAGTACGCAAAACAACGCAAATTGATCATAAAAATTGATTATGTCATACTCCTCTGTTTAAATAGTTTTGCTGCCAGTTTTTCTTAGCAAAGTATGCACTTCGAGCATAACATTTGTGATCATTTCATTAATTTCAATGTGACCCATCAATTTAATTGTAATTCTGTTTGTTAAAGCATAAAAAGGGGGAACGTCTGTAAAGAGGAGCTGCTGTTAAAAAAACTTAATAGAACAGCAATACTGTAGTAAATGGCACATTCAGCAGTCTTGTCAAACTCAGGGAAGGTTACCTGAGGGACGTGATGTGTCTGATGCTGTTCTTGGTCTACATTAATGACATCAGTACAGTACAGCAGTACCAAGGTTCGTGTCGAACATCCTCTATGCGGATGACTTTGTCGTGTGGAACGCAGCAGAAACATACTGAAATAGCCTCCTGCAGAATCCAGTATGCTGCCAATAGTCAGCAGCTGGAATGAAAGATGTCCACTCCAACTGAGCTAGACCATCTCTTTCAATCATATGGAAGAGATCACCTTGAAAACTGGAGACCTTCCAGTACCAAAGACAGACAGGCCAACTTTACTGGCAACAAATAAATTACTGGATTCAGGTGGAGGCCTCACATCAAAGCCATGGAAGCTAGAGTTGCGGGAAAAAAAGTCCCTGATGAAGAAACTGGTGGGGACCACATTGGCAAAAATTACAGCAACAACCTGGTGCAAGCAAACACCAGTTTGGTCAGACGAGTAGTGGGGTACCAAGATACTTCAACAATATGAAACACTCCCTGCACAACCAAACATGCCAGACTTGACAAGATGCAGAACATGGGTCATTATCCTGATGCAGTGACATTCTTAGAGCTATCTGGAGTATTTCTTAACATTGGGAGGAACCATGAAACTTTATTAAGCATATTCATATTTACACCTTTCTAGACGAAAATAAACGAGAAGAAAAGACCATACTAGACCCGCTTTACGCTAGGTAAAATATCTCCTAAAAGATCAGCTAGTTTCACTCATTCAGTCTATCATATTTGCCTTTTTTCTTCAATAAACAAACAGCAAACAAATTGATTGGTCACATTTTGATCAGAATACAGTCCAACGTTCCACATATTTTACGGACATTAAAGGGTTCGGAGACACGACACCTCCCTGAGATACATCTTCCCTGAGTTTGACAAGACTGCTGAGTGTGCCGTTCGCGTCAATCACGCAATTCTGTTGAAGAGGAAGTCTTTCAGCCATCAGTACATCATCACTCATGCCTCGAAATCCAGACGGTAAAAGCTTTAGCAGCAGCCCCTGTCTACAGAACCCCCCTCCTCTTTTTATGTTTTTAATCCAAAATAGTTACAATTAAATTGATGGGTCACATTGAAATTAATGAAATGATCACAGATTTTTATACTCACTGTGCATACTTTGTTAAAAAAAACCTGGAAACAAAAACATTTAAACACAAAAATATGACGTAAGCAATTTTTGGGATCATTTTGCGTTCATATGCGTACTGATAAAATGGGGGTAGGGCAGCAGATTCAGCCACTGTGAACCTAAATGCATCACAGCATCATAAAATCAGGTTGGGAGTAACTATGACACTCTACCCTTACCAATAAACCTTTAAAAAAAAAGACCTATCAGTTGTATTCAAAATTTCCTGAGGGCATAGGAAACATTATTATTGATTATTGTTTTAATTCGATTTTGCGGAAATGGCCATTTACTGGGTGCACAATTCCACCAAATACCATCACTGTGAGCCACACATTCAATATTTTTTGTTATTCTGCATTTGCTGAGGATGCAGACGGTATGCCTTAACATCATATTGCCTGATTTGGGCTCCTGTAATAAATTCTGATTTATTTAGAGGAAAATGTTTCTGAAGCTCACTTTAGGATCCGCGAAAAGAGTGAATGAGGGTACCCTTGCGCCATCGGCTATATCTCTGGTGTGTTCCTAAGGATTTTAGGGAAACATGGCTTAAACATCTCAGGACATCCTAAGGTACACTTTAAAACCCATCTTATTGAGTATTGTGGGTGAGGGGCAGGTGGGGGGGGGGGGGGTTCACGGTAGCCAAGACTGTCTCATGGAGTATAGGTACATATTTCCCCCAGCCCCAAAAGGCCTAATTTAATGGAGTCTGGTTTAAACACTGCTCAGTTGTCAATATCTTTTCGAGTAATTCTCCTCGACTTTAGAGTAAACACGGCAGAAAACAATGGCTCTCTACTAAATGGTTTAACGTTCAATTCTAAATGTTGAGAAAGAGGTCCGTGCATGCTTGGATACTTTCGGCCACATCTAAAATTTCGCGGGCGTCTTCATTTCCACCCTTGTATTTTGTCTTGAGCTTAGTATAGGCACTGGCGCGCACGCGGTGGCGAAATGGATTTGCATTAGTCAAAGCTACTATCATCGGACCCCTGGGGTGCGTATGTATGTATTTTACACACACTTGCCGGCCTCTCGTGACCCTTGACTTTTCAAGGGGTCATCCAAATTAGTATGCATAGATAGGTCTTACCATCAGGTATATCTGTACCAAACTTGGTTTGAAGTTGTGAATAGTATTTGATAACAAACATCTTTTGTCAAAATATGGCTATTTTGAACCTATTTCCGAAGCTCTTGTGACCCGTGACCTTTCTGAGGGATCGACCAAATTAGTATGCACAGATTTTACTAAGAGGTATGTTGTTTTGGTTTTTTTAACCAAGTTTGGGTTTGAAGTTGTGAATAGTATTTGTAACAAAAAACAATTATGTCAAAATAATAATAAAGCTATTATTGGCCTATTCCCTTATCTCCTGTGACTTTGACCTTTGCGAGAGGTCACTCAAATTGGAATGTTCAGAAAGGTCTTGCCACAAAGTATCCTTGGGCCAAGTTTGCGACTTGAACAGTCTCCGAGAAAATGCCAACGTTAAAGTTTACCATGGACGGCGGACGGACGCTGGACAGACGACCACTGGCCCAGAACATAGACTCCATTTTGCTTCGCACGTAAGCCAATAAAATGAGGATGATCATAGTATCGCTTACCAGTTTGTAATTGGGGTCTATCCCCTGGCTTCTATGCCCGCTCCTACCAGATGCACCCTCTCCGGCAGAGGCTGGGCTAACCTTCTGCTGCTCAGGCAGCTGAAATATTTTGTGGGCCTTGGTCATGTGCCTGGAAGGGGCGTGCACAGATCCGGATACTTTTGCATATTTTGCTGCCATCTGGCGCTGGGTGTGCAGAAAGTCCTGAGTGTGGTGAAAATATTGCTGCAAAACATTGTCAAATACAACCATGTAAACTTGACATTTGGGATCAGATATACATAATTACTGCAGTATCCTTGTTTGGTGAATGTAATTTTGTTAACTCATTCGACCCGAACACCAAAATCCCCAAATTTTGCCGTTGTCCTCTGAAGACTGCACTCTAGTGCAGGACATAGATCGACCATGATAGTTCAAGGGTGATGCCAGAATAGCTTGGCGCCCATAGGCGCCAAGCTATTCTGGCATCACCCATGAACTAATATGGTTGATCCTTATCTTGCTGGGGTAGAATGAGTTAACCCATGTCATACTGAGGCTAAAAGCTTCATATTTGTACACTGCCACATGCAAGCTACATTATAGTACTTACAGATAAAGATATAGACCAATGGCTTTAGTTCAAGGGTGATGCCAGAATAGCTTGGCGCGACTGAGGTGCCAAGCTATTCTGGCACCACCCTTGAAGTATCATAGTCAAAGGCCTCAGGCGCCAAGCTTTTCTGGCACCACACTTCAAACTTATTTCGCACACGTGTATTCCGAATGATAAGGGTTAAACCATCTGAAACCTTTAGTTACTTTGATAAAAGAAAACCATAAAGTACTGAACCATCCGTTCACATATCCTCGCAACATACCTTCCACTTTAATATCACTGTGGTTGTGTAGGATTAGCCCTATGTACACATCTGTGCATATACGTGCCTGTCTCTCTAACCCTCTTTGTCTACATTCTCATGTCTGTGGACCGATCACTAACTCTTCAGTGTAATAAAAGCTCCTTACACCTATATGTTACCAGCAGGGCGAGGAAAGAAAGGCATCTCTGGCATAAATCTAAGACACTCTTGCTTTTGGCATGAACAGAGCACGTCCTTGACACTGAATAGGTTTTAAAAGAGAAGTCCTCGCCGCAACCCCCCACCCTCATGCCACCCCCCCCCCCCCCCACTTCCCACAATAACTGTTGATACAGTAAAAAGCGACACTTTGCACAATCCGAAAAACTGTTTGTGGAAGTCTGTTCTTGGAATCGTGAGACAGTTTTGTGTAGGATGATTGAAATACACACTGAAATCTGCGGCCTTTTTATTTTTCTTACGCATTATCGTAGTAGTAGCAGTAGTAGTAGTAGTAGTAGTAGTAGTAGTAGTAGTAGTAGTAGTAGTAGTATGTGCGAGGCTTTGCAAATGCCCTTTTTTTCTTCAATTACTTTGTGGGTCTGATATGTATGCAAATTGTCCCTACAAATCATTCATCATAGCAATAGAAATCTCCTTGACGTTACTTTCGATCACACAATCACACGTCAGAAAAGGCAAACAAAAATCGCATGACAGATTGGCCTTTTAAATGGTGCTATATGACGAATTCCTTTCATTGAAGATGAAAGCTTTAGTTAAAATCGTGGGGTTCTATTGTCTTTTAGGAAACTAAATGGTGAATAGAAGCAGACGACATTGTAGCAGACGTCTAGAGTTTCGCCAGGCGGGTTTTCGGCTGACTGTGGAAATGTATCAGATAAGTTAAAGATTGAGCTGAATAAGTACATTTGGGCGTCCTCTTAAATGAAAATGGGCATGCAAGAACGCTGACAAATTTACATACTAACTCCAACGACTCGGAAAGAAAGAAAGACAGATTTTGTAGCGTGGAAACTTCTAACCGCCGGTCGTGCAGGGGAAGCTACTCAGTTTTTGTTGTTGGGGGAGTCGTCCAAATGGGATGTCGCCCAATCAGATATAAAGTTATGTCCATATCACTAACCAGGGTGATGTCTCACACATACACACTGGCTTGCGTTAGGGACACACTCGCGGAGCGTCTTGTACACCCACCAAAGCATGTAAATCCAAGAAAATGGGAAAATTCTTTTTTGGTATACTTTTGGAATTTTTAATGTAAGATAATGCAGAGACAACCCTCAGAAAAACTGGGTGCCTGACTTGGTCACCCAGAATTTTACACAAACCCTTTTTCCAGAAGGATGGTAAAGAAAGTCACCCATTTCAAGGGTTTTGTGCACACACACACACACACACACACACACACACACACACACACACACACACACACACACACGCGCGCGCGCGCGCGCGCGCGCACATTGCTATTACGGTCTCATCTTCAAGGAGTGCTTGACCTAGAACATAATAAATACCGAACTGTGATCTCGTTTATAGCATAAAGAGAGTGGGCGACACATGCACAGTTTATCTCTTTTTTGTTTTTGTCGGAAGAGGTTTTTTTGGAGCTGATTCCTGCAGGACTGGCCTCGTCAAAAGCCGCTACCAACAACCAAAGGGATCAGACCAGTCTTTAGTTTCACATCCTGATTAGTGTTGTACTCAGCAGGACCGGGATGGGAATTTCATTGTCAGAGAGAAAGCATGGCGAGGTGCCGCGTTGGAATACCTATTATGGTCCTGGTAGTGTGTTTTTTCTTCGGGACAAAGTCAGATTGTTCCTACATGGCCCAAAATAGGTAAGACTGTAAAAACAGGTTACTTTATAACCCCTTCCCTGCCAACTGACGTACAGTTTGTTTCTGAAATCTGTATTCGCTGAACGAACAAAAACCACATCTATCCAAAGAAAACACTAAGTTGTCTCTGCACAAGGCATAGATCCTCATGAGACCCCGGAATCGCCGGGCTCTTGCAGTTGGATGACGTCCATGTTTTTGTCGGCAGTGGAGGGGTTAAATACGTATCAGGTCAACTGCTTTTGAACCAAGTTAATACATTGTGCCAGCTTGCGTTTTATGTTTTGAACTAAGTTAATACATTGTGCCTGCTTGCGTCTTATGTTTTGAACTAAGTTAACATTGTGCCAGCTTGCGTCTTATGTTTGGAATAAGTTAATTGTGCCAGCTTGCGTCTTGTGTTTTCAACTAAGTTAATACATTGTGCCAGGTTGCGTCATGTGTTGAAGACACATTAAAAAGTATTACTGCAGAACAAGTGTCCACGAACAAACATATCCCACCTTAGTTTTGTAATAAAATCTGTATGTGGTAAAGAAGTGGTAACGGAGTTTCACAGATTGTTCTAATAGAAAAAGACAAAACAGAATAAGAAGAAGAGGAAAAGGAATGCTCTATTGGCCACAGGTGTGTGTGGGTGGCGGCCACGCTTTCTCGGCAGTGAAGGGGTTAATGGTCGGTGCACGTCGAAATCGTACACGTGACATGGTATTATTGAGGTTACGTTTGCAAGGAACGACTCCCAACAAGGAACGAGAGTGACGTCACGGAGGATAACCAGCGAGTACCAAACGCATGGACATCGCTCCAGACATTTCCAACACGCATGGACATCGCTCCAGGTATCCCCAACACGCATGGACATCGTTCCAGACATCTCCAACACGCATGGACATCGCTTCAGACATCTCCAACACGCATGGACATTGCTCCAGACATCTCCAACACGCATTGATCCTGACTGTATCCATAATTTTAGGGAAAAGATACCTCGCAGAAAATGGTGCATGTTGTGGAGCTGTCACATTGGAGACCGAGATAGGTTAAAATTATTTTGCAAAAGTACAGCAAAAGTTTCTACAAGGCATCATTCCTGCCGACTTATTGCTCACCACATTTGGACTCCGTTAACACTTAATGTTTCATGGAGCTGTAGAACTTTCGAGTATTGTCCACAAGTTCCTGGGTTCGAAAGCAGCTGGGGTCAAAAATTGTACAGGCCTCTTTTCTGTGACCCGCCTTTGAAATCACCTTCGCGGTGGAAATAAGACATTAAGCCCTCAACGTTGATCTTTTTTGTCTACTGTATTGAAAATACGTAAGGTAGACTTTCAAATGGGGCTGGTCGGAGCGCATTCCGGAGCATGTACATGACGTTTTTGGCGTGCGGGGCAGAAATTCTGGCAAAGAAGTAACAAGATAAAAATGACGTCACCTTGCTAGAAAACGTCTTTTTGGCGCCAAAGCGCCATGTGTGTGTGTGTGTGTGTGTGTGTGTGTGTGTGTGTGTGTGTGTGTGTGTGTGTGTGTGATGGTATGTGTGTGATGGTGTGTGTGTGTGTGTGTGTGTGTGTGTGTGTGTGTGTGAGATGGTGTGTGTGTGTGTGTGTCTGTGTGTGTGTGTGTGTGTGCGTGTGTGTGTGTGTGTGTGTGTGTGTGTGTGTAACAGCGACTAGAGCCCGCGTTTGAAGACGGACACGCTTAAAGTTTTAGGATATTGTCCATAAAAAAAATTATCTCGAGACTTTTTAAATTCTTTTTAATTAAGTAGCTCATTGGCGATAAAATGGCCGCTTCACAAAACAGGTTGATCCACACTGGAGCACGTAATTTTTCTTATTTTTTTTACTAAATATTTTACATGTAGCTAGATAGATTAAGATATTGAATGAGTTCGTTAACCAACATTGTACCTGTAGAAGCTTTTGAGTGATAATTACATATTTAAAAAAAAGAAGAAATATTTTCATGTTTTGGGGATTAATTTTATGAATTATATGGGTTAATCTTAAAGCAATTGAATCTTTTATTACGAAAAAAAACACATTCATCTCATTAATAATCTCATGATTTTTTGCAAACTTTATTTACATACGCCTACAGTCTTTCTCGGCTGTCGGGTACGATAAGGTCAATTATGATCAATATGCACTATGTGTGAAAATCAGACAATCTTCCGCATCAATATTTTGGAGTCATTTGTAAAACAGCCAACATAACTTTATTTTTTTCTTTTACAAAAGAAAACCTATCTTGTCATTAATAACTGCATTATTTTTCATAAACAGTGTTTGCATAAGCCTGCTGTTTGTCCCGGTCCTGGTGTAGGAATATGTCAGAATTGTGACCTGTAAGCCCTAGGCCTGAAAATCAGCAAGAAATTTGCAAAGTTGATCCTCTCCTCGGATACGTCAAATATTAGTATTGCGATGAGTGAAGTATACCATTTAATCGTCACTATGAAACCGGCGTCGTGGGACTAATGGTGTTATGACGTGAAGCTTGAAGTGACGTCATTTCGTTGCTCGTGCTATTATTCTTCTTCAGAATAGCTATGCTACGCCAGACCACAAAGCATACGAATGACGGGAATCGCCGTGTGTCCGTGTTTATTTGTGTGTGCCAGTGTGTGTGGATCGGAGGGTGGGTTACAATAAAAGGAAATGGATTCCTGTCGCTACACGTGCCCGCAGAGCGTGCAAATGGTGCGAAGCGCCGTTGTAACACACGCAGACTATCCTCAGTCGCACGTACAGCCTCCCAGTACAACAAACGCACACACCGCCACTGACTCAGTCGGGCGCATTGACGCAGTATAACACAAACACTATCGCTATTTCTTCTATGGCCTTTTATGGAAAAAACAACAAAAAACACTCAAAAGATTTTTTACACCATACCTACTCACTACCGCACATCAACACCACATACACATACACAACGTTAAAGCCAGGCTAGATAATTGTCCTCACAATGTAACCTGTTTTACTGGTGTTATTGTTCTGCAACGTTCTGTTCTTCCACGTCTAGGCTTGTAGTCCTCACGTCGCACGCTTCTGAGTACTCCCTTGTTTTTCGTATCGTGGACGTCCTCCTGACTCGCTCCCGTAGCGCAGTCTCTAATGGCCCGGGTATCTAGACACCGGTCGCTTACTCCTCGAGTGATGAAATTACCTCAAAATAGGGCCCTCTGGCGGCAGCCTCCGTTGACTGACTTCTCGGCGTCACGTCGCTCCGCCTGCATACACGAACTCTGTACGATAAAGTCCGGCCTGACATCTCAACACTTGCAACACACACACAACTTGGATAATATGAGGTACCTTACGTAACCTGGCTGATACAAATAACTCTCATACTTTCATTCGCACACACACATGCTTCATAACACGAACTGCTTTCGTAACACGCCATAATTCTGACACTACATTGAAACAGACTATAACCTGACACTCTCGCCATACATTATTTCATACATTGGAAAAGACTATACTTAAACCAACCAGGTACTACTTTCATAACGACTTAGGCACACACACCTCACATTCCCTAGTTATCCATCTCGGTAAATAACTACATAGGAAAATCACCGGTTATCTCAACGAATTCCAAACCGACATATTTGAACCCAATCAACGCTACACAACCGAACTAACTCTTACTAACGCATACCGTCATTAACTCAGTAGCTGTCAATAATACATATAAAACATACCTGAATTCTGGGTTTCAGAGTCTTGGAATACGGCTAGCATATCCAACATACGTCCGTCCACAATGACAGAATAGCCCGCACTGATATCCCTACCGATTTTTTCACTTGAACTCTCGCTAAACCCCCGTGCAAAACGCTTTCGTTATGATTGCACGCGACCTCGTGCATACACGGGATATTTGTCACAAGACAAACCGCTGACAAGACCGTACCATACAAAAACCCTGTGTGGACTCTATGCATAGGCATATAGAGCTTCATCACAGCCGTGTGTCCGTCTTTATTTGTGTGCTCCGGCGTGTGTGTTGATCAGAGGTTGGCTTAGAGAGGAGAGAAAATTAAATGGATCAGCATAATAAGCCTAAAAATATGAACAACTCTGAATGTTCCTAAAAGATAAAAGCATCTGAGCTCCAAACAATACGGCAGACTTTGGGATGAAATCCAATCAATCAATCAATAGCTTAAAAAGGGATCGGGACTTCCAGCTTTCGCTGATTTCGTCCAGGGGGGGGGGGGTGGGCCAGGGGAGGGGGGGGGGGAGGGCCGTCTCGCTGTCTGTCTGCCGCTCCGTTGCGCAGTGGCGGATGTTCTTGCCGGGGCCGGGTGGTTGGTGGTGAATGAGGCGGGTGGTGTGGTCGGTGGGCCGTTGTTCTATCTCCAGGCTGGGGGGTGTTGGAAGGCCAGCCACTCTAGTAGTTGTTGGATGAGTGGTGGCGGCGGCCGGGAGAACCGTGGCCGGTTGAGGTGGGGTGTCAGGAAGTGGGTTGGTGGTGGTGGTGGCCAATCGATCCGAGGTCGTGGTGTCTGGCGCTGGCGTGGACGGGGTGGGTGACGGTGTCGTGGTGGCAGGCGAAGGTGTGGTGTTGGTGTGGGGAGCAGTGGCGGTCGCTGCTGACGGGCATGCCTCGGTGGTCGGTGGCGCCTCCTATGAGGGCCAACCGCCGGTCCGTTGCATGGTGGTGGGGAGCTGGGTGGCTCGGTGGTAAAAGCGTTTGCCTCCAGACCAAAAGGTCCCGGGTTCGACTCCAGCTTGGGTCAAAATTTGCTCAGACCCTTTTTCGTTGTCCCCGTCTTTGAAATCACCCTCGTGGTGGACAAAAGACGTTAAGCCCTAAACATTTTTTAACATTTTCCGTTGCATGGTGGTGGTGGTTGCTGTGGTGGGGGGCCGGCTGGCCCGTTGCGTGGTGTTGGTGGTTGTTGTTGGGGTGCCAGGTCTGTAGCCGTGCCCTTGGTCACGGTCACGGTTGGTTCGGTGGTTGTGCCGGCCTCCTGTGTTGAGGGTTGAGGGGTTGTGTTGGTCGTTTGGTCGGCTGTCTCGGGGATTTCTGTGGTGGCCTGGCTGGTTGCGTCGGTCGTTAGCGGTGGCTGGAGGTCCCGGATCGCTCCGGTGTGCACCAGCCACCGGGTGGTGACCAACGCACGGTGGTACTTATCCCCCGTCAGTGTGTCAATGGCTGGAATTGCATCTTGAATGAGGAGTACCAGGTCGTCAAAGGTCATCAGGCGGACCCTCGTTCCCTCCTCCTCAGCAGTTTCCGGCCGCTCCTGAACAAGTGATTCGGGTATCACGACCGGCCGTTTGGCGGGCTGAGGGTCGGGTCCTGGCGCTGGTGTTGATTTTGACGAACCCTGGCACTCACTCTCCCTGGCTCGTTGTCGTTGACGTGTGAGGCGCTCTTGGCGCTTTTCCGCTTGAATTTTCTTTCGGACTTGCGCCTTGTATTCGTGGTAGGGGCTCCTTTCCTCCCTCTCCATAGTGCAGTGCGGTGGACCGAACACTGCGCTTGGGTCTTGAGTCTTGACTTGCTTGCTTGAGAGGCGAGAGGCGAGCGTCCTCTCTCGCCGGCTGCTCAGCATGGATGAAATCCTCACCTTGCTTAACTTGATGTTTCAGATCTCACTGCAAGTAGAGTAACATGCGGCGTGCGCGCTATGAGAAATGCAGACGGTTTCCACAATGACTGTCACGCAGCTATAAATGGAAACACAGGCAGGACCTACATGAGAGGAAACTGCATTTACACAGCCGATGACGACCGCTCTCCCTTCTGGTGGGTGGACATGGGGAGGACGTACAGAGTTCACCGCTTAAGGATCTACACACGGGCTGGATGTAAGATGGTAGTTAAAGCAGAAAATCGCAAATCACTTCCATTAACCCCTTCAATCTCAAATTTCTGCAACGACTATACACTGACCGACATTGGCTTGAACACCACAGATGTAAATGGAACACGATTAGGCGCGAGGCACATAGGACTAACAAGAGACATAGATCCTCATGAGTCCCCGCGACTGCGGTAAGTTAGTGTGACTGTGGGGGCTCATGAGGGTTTATGTCTCTTGCAGCTGGGCAGCAAACGCCCCGACAGTTATGGGGTTAAGGCTTGAACTCCCAGTTTTGACTATTCAGGTAAACACTTCAGCACGCGGATGTTCCACGCCAGAGTCGCGTTCTGGTTTGCAAAACAAAGAAATATGTGAAAGATTTGTCACGAGAGAGCGTTGCCACTTGCAGTGATGTTCATCGAAGACCTTACTGGATCACTGAAAGAAAATAAATGGAGCCTCTCTCTGTTCTCAGGGTTAAATTGCACTAAAAACGATTAACTCATTGAAGACGCGCCGTATATTGATACTCTGCGATTCGCCGCATATCCGTATACGGAACGTCTCCAATGTGTTAACAAAACTTACTACATTCGCTTATGAGGACAATTAAACGTATGAAGATGTCTTATGCTGTTAGGTGAAAAGTCAAGGAGCACTGTTTTCAATAACATGCACAGTGAACCCAAACAAAAGATAATTTGATGTAATGCTGTACTGTGGCAGCAAGTTTGCTTATAAATTGGAACAAGTGTATAGTCTCCATGGATATAACATTGGTTTTGCACGGGAAACTTTCGGACTTCTTAAAAACATGGCTAGGCGAGTGTGATTAGGTAGTTAAATAGTGAAAATAAGCATTGGTTTTGGTATTTTTTGCTGAATCATTCTCGCTGCATTGTGCCGCACATGAGCTGCATGTGTCTGCTGTGTGGGCATGGCCTGGCTAGTTCACAACACGCCTGTAACATTTGATTCGCCATAGTTAACGCGTTCAGCAAATACGCCTAATTTAAACCGACACCATGCTGACAGTGTGTTCCTTGACTTTTTGGGACTGGTTACAAATTATATTAAAAGAAACACCAACACAATAATAGTTCCCATCGCAGCCGCCAGCTTTGTTTTCATATCAAACACCCGCATTAACTCATTCTACTCCAGACACACCACAGCAAGATAAGGATCGACCATGATAGTTCAAGGGTGAAGCCAGAATAGCGTGGCGCCTATGGGCGCCAAGCTATTCTGGCATCACCCTTCAACTATCATGGTCGATCTGTGTCCTGCACTGCAATGCAGTCTTCAGAGAACAACGGCAACATTTAAGGATTTCGGTGTTGGGGTAGAATGAGTTAAGTGGTTTGCATCTAAACAAAGTGTGGTCACATAAACTATCAAACGGAGATGAAAAGTGCGTTCAAGTCCGGAAAACAGGAAAACGTTCGTAAACGTTTTTTGAAACTGAATCCGTCCCCGGTGATACACAATATCCCGTTTAACCGTTTTCACTAGCTTCACGCCGATAACTTTCCAATAGTAGTAGTACCAGCAGTAGTAGTAGCATTAGCAGTAGTAGTAATAGTAGTAGTACCAGCAGTAGTAGTAGCAGTAGCAGTAGTAGTAATAGTAGTAGTACCAGTAGTAGTAGTAGCATTAACAGTAGCAGTAATAGTAGTAGTACCAGCAGTAGTAGTAGCAGTAGTAGTAATAGTAGTAGTACCAGCAGTAGTAGTAGCAGTAGCAGTAGTAGTAATAGTAGTAGTACCAGTAGTAGTAGTAGCATTAACAGTAGTAGTAATAGTAGTAGTACCAGCAGTAGTAGTAGCATTAGCAGTAGTAGTAATAGTAGTAGTACCAGCAGTAGCAGTAGCTGTAGCAGCAGTATTATTAGCAGTAGTAGTAATAGTAGTAGTACCAGTAGTAGTAGTAGCATTAACAGTAGCAGTAATAGTAGTAGTACCAGCA
Source organism: Semisulcospira habei (assembly GCA_036245525.1). Classification (NCBI taxonomy): domain Eukaryota; kingdom Metazoa; phylum Mollusca; class Gastropoda; family Semisulcospiridae; genus Semisulcospira; species Semisulcospira habei. The sequence continues at coordinate 250,575,859 of BTPG01000003.1, read as the reverse complement.
GTAGCAGTAGCAGTAGCAGCAGTATTATTAGCAGTAGTAGTAATAATAGCAGTAGCATAGTTGAAGAGAATCTATATAACAACTGATTCACCTTCTGCCTCCTTCAAGCATAGATTCTCATCTGCATGCTGAGGTTGGAGGGTTCATGAGAATTTCAGGTGATTGCAACATGCTTATATCAGCCAGAGGAATCAACCGTACTTGGCCTATTTCAACTAGTCATGACTCATGATGGCCTCCAGCCTGTACGAGCTCAATATGATCTGTGCTTCAGGAAATGTTAACGTGAACACCGTTATCTGAGAGAAAACCACTCTCAGTGAAAGATAGATCATCAAGTGCCATTTGATAAGGACATCGGCCTCAGTATCTGCATGAGCATCGCTGAATCTGCAGTAGTTATGAAGATCTGTCTCCACAAGCCACAGTAACTGAGTATCGCTGAGTTTGCAGTAGTTATGAAGATCTGTCTCCAAGAGCAGACAGGCCAATCAGACAGTTTGCGGCAGCTAAGGGAAGAGGCTGTGCGCTTTCTGTCAAAATAAACTGATGCGTGATTTTACAGTGTGTTCTGATTTGACCAATCGCCACAGGAGTACCGATATAGTCAACTCCGCTTATAACGAGGTCGAATATAACAAAAGTCGGATATAACAAAGCTTTTGGGGAGGTCCCGGCCCAATTTGTTCTTTGTCTTTGTAAAATTAATCCGCTTATAACAAGGTCGGAAGTAACAAAACATGGGTTACAACTTTGGTTTTAGTCCACGCGGCGCTGCCGATTTCGCTTATAACAAATCTTTACATTATAAGCGGCAAATGAAATAGGAAAATGCTCTGTTTTCACATAATTTGCTTGTTTTTATTTGCCTACTTAAAACTGACCGTGTACTAACCACTTGCGCGTAGGCAGCGGTTTTATTCGCGATGATTCCTGTAGGAACAACAACATCCTGACATCCTGTAGGAACAAAAACATCCTGACATCCTTTAGGAACAACAACATCCTGACATCCTGTAGGAACAACATCCTGACATCCTGTAGGAATCTTCGGGACTAAAACCGCTACCGACACGCAAAGGGTTAAAACATTTCGTGCTTTTTGCTTTGTCACGTTACGATCTCGTAATATCGCGTTTCCACATGCATTCCTGCATCTACAAGTACTGGTCATCTTGATCGTGGTCTTGTACAAATGTTTGCTGTGATCAGCGGCAGCAACTGTTGTTGTTGGTAGGACATACCAAATGTACACAAAATCCAGAGCAAAAAGGTGACTGCAAAGCCAGTAGAAAGCAGAAAAAAAAACTAAGAAAAAAGAAGCAAGCTTAGAAAATATAGTTACGACACAATGTATTAATATTTCGGGTTAGAAAAATCAAAATAGACAAACAAACAAGAATACACTTCGCTACTTATCTTATCAGTGCTTGGAGAAAGTTGTAACTGTCTTTTCTTCCTTTCTTGTAAACTTGTAGAATCACTGGTGTAGAAAAAAAAAAAACTACCTGGTATAGCAGAGCTCTACCTCACAGGCGGAGGTTGACACAGCAGGGGTGGATCATTTAACTGGAGAAGGTAGGTAGGGGTGGTGTAGGGGGGAGGGTACAACTTTTTGTTGGGGAGCCTTCAAACTGACACAAAAGGTCTTTTGACCCTAGCCCTTCTTTCCAGTAGCTGAAAATCAAACAACAGGGCGGAGGGGGGACGAGGAAGGGGAGAGGGAAGGAGGAAGGAGGGGGGAGAGGGGTCGGGGGGGGGGGAATTGTCATGCTTCTGAGGCCTACGTCGGATCATGAGGATCTGTGCCTCTCATTGAGAGTTTAATTTCACACTTTTCCCCGTTTTACCCAGAAATCCTCACGACCCCCAATACACGTAGTCTACATGGGCTATTGAGCAACAGCAATGCTGCAACACATAAACCTCTTGAGCATATCATATGCCCGGGGCTGAACAGGCAGGCCATGAGTCCCTTTGAGAAATTTTACTCCCCATCGCTGTGCATTTTTTACACTTAGTCAGTTAGTTAGTTAGTTAGTTATTTAGTTAGTTTGTTAGTTAATTGGGTTTGACGCTGAGCATGCGACTAAGGTCATCTCATAGCGGTTATTATAATTAGAAGCAAAACAAATACGATACTTGGTGTCTGTGCTATTGAAGTGTTCATTTATCGTATAATTATTTTTGTTTTTGTTTTTAATTATCTAATGAACCATATTTTTATGTGTTATCGTTTGCGTCTAAAAAGGACAATCTTCTCATAAGAAAACAAGAGAGTTTACATTTTACAAGAAGTTACTGCCCTTGTTTATAATAGTGCTATCGCTGTTTTGCTTTCACCCTTCGTTGTGACCGAGTGTGGACACTGTTTTGGTGTAGAATGCTCTGGGTGCTGATGCAGTATTCTTGGGAAGACGTTGATGCCTTTCTGGGCGATCTGCTGGAGGTGCTGTTTATATTTCCAGTTCGTCAAAAGTGACAACCTAAAGTTTATTTTCCATTTACAGTTGCACTTTTCTGCCGTAAATCAAAGTTTAAAAAAATAAATAAAAAAATAACAACAACAACAACAAAAACACAAAAAAAACACCACACATTTTTATTGATGTGTACTTTTTTGCACATTATTTTACTTGACTGACATTTTAATTTGCCCATTAGCTGTAACAAAACGCGATTAGTGACAGAAATATTGACCCTCGTCATGGGGAGAAAAACATGACATATCAATAGTTGCTGTTTATCAAAGGGCAGTAACTGTTTCCAGATGCCAATAAGACTGATTATGAAAGAGTAGAAAACCCTCAAAGTGCCTACCAAGCATCTCATCCAAAATTCGGTCAGAATGTTCGTCCTGGGCTTTGTACTGCTGTCTGCCATTGCATTTCGCCATGACAAACGGTCTGCTAAGTCCTGCCCAAAACAACATGCAAATTGCCTTCTTAATAATTAGCAGATTTTTTCTTTGATAACCACTCTAATAACAAAATTCGATTGTTAAATTTAATGTCACACACAAGTACACATACAATTCAACTTGATATATTTGTACGTTCCTCAAGAATTATTTGTTTAATTCCTATATACATTTGCCACATTAATTTTGCTTTTGAGTAAATATGATCTGCCTATAAGGAGTTCAATGCTTAAACTGTTCATCATATAGATATATCAATGTAGAAACGTGGGTATCGTCGTCTAGGCGATTTGACAGAGGTTAAAGTGAAGGTGCAGCTTTTACATCAGGTGTTAGTTAATTCCATGATGGTGCTGAGCGGTTTAAATAATAATAATTACGGTATTTATAATGTGCTTATCTAATAATAATTATAACTCTGAGCGCGCACTCACAACTCGCGCACGCATGCGCACGCTTTAGACAACGACTCACGTACCACATATAGTGAAATACATTACGACAGTCAGCTTGGGGTAGGGGAGTGTGGTGATATAGTGCTAGAACTGTTAAAAGAGGTGAGTTTTGAGAGCGGACTGGAAGGAGGAGAGAGAGTGTTTCTGACGGAGAGAGAGTGGGAGAGTGTTCCAGGTGGATGGACCGTAGACAGAGAAGGAGCGGGGGCCGAAAGTGCTGAGTTTGGTGCGGGGGATGTGGAGGCGGAGAGGGTCGGAGGCGGAGCGGACGGAGCGGGGAGGAGTGTAGGGGTGAAGTAAGTTGGAGAGATAGGCAGGAGCGTAGTTGTTCATGGATTTGTAGCAGAGAGAACGAATCTTGTATTGGATGCGTTGGGGGATGGTGAGCCAGTGAAGGAGTTTCAGCAGGGGAGTGATGTGGTCGGATTTTTTCTTTTTGAGGACGAGGCGGGCAGCATTATTCTGGACGCGCTGGAGAGTGAAAGTGGTGGAGTGAGGGAGGCCGGAAAGGAGAGAGTTGCAGTAGTCGATGCGAAATAGGATGAGAGAGACAGCAAGTTTGGTGGCAGCTTTGGTAGTGAAGCTTCGGTTTGTCGAAACATTATTTATCAGGTTACTTCGACTGTGTTCATTACCGTGTTCTTGACAGAATTGTTTCTAGTTTTATGATGCTGTGTTACACGTATAATAAAAATTAATACTAATAATACTAATAATAATAATAATAATAATAATAATAATAATAATAATAATAATAATAATAATAACATAAAAAACCAACAAGGTGGAAAGATCAGCATCATCAACACCGTTTAGAATTTTATAGGGCTGGATTAGCTCACCACGGGTGCGTCGGAATATAAGTGTTGGTAAATTCAATGTGTCCAGTCGTTCCTCGTAACAGAGGTTTTAATGTTTAGTGTATATCTACACGTCTCTTGGTTCTTTCAGTATTTTTAACTGCCGCTCTACAGGTGGATACCAAATCATATTACCGATATCTAAACGAGGTCAATAGCTCGTCGTCTGCTTGTTCTTACGGCACGCAGTAGGAAATGACAACTACAACAGCTGCAACTGCAATTCTTGTTGCTGGAGAGACAGACAAGGATGTAGGACAGTTAGTGGATATGCTGCAGTGTCCATATTTGATCGCGTTTATGCTGTGTTGCAAAACGACAAGGCCAGTTCGGCGGCCAATTTGTCAATTCGTCAACACGGATACGAGACATGGGGAGGGAGAAGGGGGGGGGGGGGGTTCGCTGTTAGCGGAAAGGATGGGTGAGAGAGATAAATGGCCAGACACCAGACAGAACTGGGAAAGCTTCATTACGTCGTAAAATCTATGTTAGAGATGTTCTTGGTATGTCTTACAGTGATGATACAGAAAAGGGCTAACATAAGCTTTGCTTATAAATAAGATATTTATAATTCAGTGTTGGAGGGAGGGGGGATGGGGTAATAGAGGGGTGACTGGTCAAATGGAACTCACGAATGACCTTTCTGCTAAGCCAACAGCAAGCGACAGGCAGTGCACTGTAACTAAAACTGGTATAGTGATGTTCTTCGGGCAGCTCGGCGTTCAAACCTTTTCCAAGATGAAGCGGGCTTGGATCCCGGGCAGCAACTCTTTAGCGACTGCTTTCTTGTGAGTGACAGGATTAGTGTGAAGATACCGGCTATACGTCGAGTAGGTGGAGTAAGTCAATTCAGAATGGCAAAAAGTCTCTGGTGATCACACTACCAGGCATGTTGCGTCACAGTAGGTGGAGTAAGACAATTCAGAGACGTGAAAAGCGGCCTCCTGTGATCACACTAACAGGCTAGTTGCGTCACCATCTGTGCATTCGCTCCCCACACTCACTTTCGTGCAACTGATGACTGAGTCAGTAACTCAAAGTTCTAACTAACTTTAGGCGTTGAACCGTCTGGGTTACATCGTGGTATTGTAGTCCGGTGAAGATGATTATCAGACCGACGCGCCGACGTCTGATAATCAACTTCAGAAGACTACAAACCACGATGTAACCCGAGAAGTAACCCAACACAGACTGTTCAATGCCATTGTCGTGCTGTCTGAGTACGCAGAGTACAGCAGAGCCGAAAGGCTGATGTCCCATTCCTCCTCTGGCCTTCCTTATAGCTCCGTTAAAATTAACGACGTCCAGCATCAATAGCTGCGAAACTGGGGTATGGGTTGCCGGAGGCAACGCTACACAACACTTTCGCAGTTCTTGATGCTAGGCGCCTTGAATGAGATACTCGTTGATCGGCTACGTCGTCTGACAGAACTTTGGTAGATGTGGCCTGGGCGCTTCGCTCACCTAGACTCCTCACGTTAGTCTACCCAGTTTTATCCAGTTCCAACTATGTTCCGTTAATCCCATCACTGCCGATAAAACAATGAAGAGATATTGATCCTCATAAGCCCCTGCGACTGCGGGGTCTTATGAGATGAGGATCTATGCCTCGCTATGCGACCAATTTGTATCCACGTACCCTGGACGGCAGTGCCTTTCAATCAAACAGAGACTTCAGAAACAAAGTACATACAGCGGCAGGGAGGGGGTTAAACTCGGTGTCTTCAACTTTTCTGTTTCTAAAACAAGTTTTTCTCTAGCCGCTACATCATTCCTTTAAACTCTCTGTTGAGTCTGTATAAACCTTTGCTGTTCTTGACTGCTGATGGTCCAACTCTTTCTCCATACTCACCACTTCCTCAAGGGGGGGGGGGGGGGGGGGGGCACAACTCTCTTCCGCCATAGTGATACTTTTTGTGTCCACATCCTCTAAAGCGGGCTATGACAACAATTCTCTTATTCAGACGATCGGTTAATAGAAATGTCGGCTAGCTAACAAATCACATCGGCAATCTATTAGGAGGGTGGATAGTAGGTACCTGGTGGTGTACATTGTGTTGCGGTTGTGACGGGGTTTGGTGAAGGGTGCATGGCGCATTTTCCGGGGAACGGACAATACAGTCTGTACTGCACTAAACGTAATTTTGTTGCAGATGAAAGTAGGTCGTCTAACCTAAATGTAACGATCGATCAGCATGAGGTCTACACTTCCCCCAGTACCGTTACTGGTGAATATCTTGACATCAACAGTTCTCCTCTGCCTGTGAGTGGTCGCCACTTGAGAATCACTCGTAATGTTCCTGGAAACCAGACGTGTATCATGAACATCTGTGAGGTTGAAGTGTGGGGTATGCATTAACTTTTTACATTCTTTTCTTTTGAAACGTATAAAGATGTTGATTGTAACAATGGTATAGACAGAAAATTATGTAATGTTTATATGTAGCATACATTTGTGTTTTGTTTCCACCCTGCCACTTCTACATGACGCACATATTTGCCTCTAAAACAATAAATGATATAAATAAAGTATTTTTCAATATTGTTTTGACTAGGTGAGACATTATGCGATGGATACCTTACATCACCGAATTGCTCAGGTGAGTCTTATCCGCAGTGGAAGGCTTTGTGTATGGATACTCCTAAAGTGATATATATATATACACCCTGCTGCTTAAATACGCAAACAATACAAAAATTTATAGAGAGAGAGAGAGAGAGAGAGAGAGAGAGAGAGAGAGAGAGAGAGAGAGAGAGAGAGAGAGAGAGAGAGAGAGAGAGAGAGAGATGATGATGATGATGATGATGATGATGGTGATTAAACTTTATTTTTCAACGGTAAAAAGTTTTGACAGAAAACAAATCGTCATTTTACAAACTTGCCGTTGCTAACATCTGCAGCATAAAAAAAATGAAAAACTATAAAAAAAATATATTTACATAAAAAACCCAATAGCATCATTATCTACAGAAAAAATAATAACACTCATCACGCACACATGCACACACGCACGCACGCGCGAGCGCCGCTCACACAAACACCCACACACACAAACAAACACGAGCACACACACACAGACACACACACACACACACACACACACACACACACACACACACATAAAAACCATCTTATGAAATACATGAGGTAAGGAAATATTACAGTACCTGCGAAGTACTAAGTTTGACTCATCAGGTAATCAGAAGTTTTGTTTTAAAACTTCCTGGTGAGGTAATAGTTTTCAAATGTGCAGGGATTGAATTCCAAGCAAACGGACCAGAGAATGACATACTAGTTTTAAAAAGGTCGATTCTTGGCAGTGGTAAGGGTAAGGTATTGTTTCTTGAGGTCCGTTCACGTTCTTGGTGAGGTAAAAAATTTAGTGATTAGATACTGGGGTGTCATATTATTCAGTATCTTATGCATACAGACGCATTTGTTTAAAGTAAGTTGCTGACGCAGACCGAGAATGTTTAAATGTCTAAATTTGTATGAGGTAGGGATGGGGCGTCTATTTATCATTTTTACAGCTCTTTTGTATATGGAGTTTAACCTCTTCATGTGGACATCACAGCAGCCGTCCTACACTGTGGAGACATAATCAACGTGGGACTTTATATGAGCATGATAAAACAATTTACGGGTATTTGTATCCGTTACATGTCTAAGCTGGGACAATAAAAAAGAGTTTTTAGCAATGGTCTTACAAACAGCATTTATATGGGTCTCCCAGCACAGTTGTTCATCAACATGTATTCCTAAGAATTTACGCTCAGTGACTTGTTCAACAGGTTCAGCGTTTAATTGTAATTGTAATGGCTGTAGTCGGCGTTGATGTTTTTGTCGCTTGGCGATTAATATACTCTTTGTTTTCATTCATTCAGTCCTCTCTGCGCCGTCTGGTGCTTGAGGCGACGGCAAGGGAGCGCCACTTTTGTCTGTCAGCTGCTATTTTGGGTGCTGTTTGCAGAGTAAGGCCTCTGTTCTTGAGCTCTCGCTCCACGGTTCGGCGCCACGTCTCCTTTGGTCGCCCACGGTTTCTCTTCCCCTGTGGTGTCCATCTCAGTGCCACCCTTGGTAATGAGTCAGGTGACATTCTGCAAACGTGGCCTAGCCATCTCCATCTCCGTGTGGCGATGGTTTCAGCGATGCTGTCTGCGCCTGCTCTCTTCCGTAGTTCCTCGTTTGTAATCATGTTTGGCCAGAAGACCTTCATGATCCGTCGCAGGCACTTGTTCTGGAAGACATCCAGCTTGCGTTCCGTAGCGGTAGTGGATTTCCAGCATTCTGACCCATATAGAAGGACACTCAGCACGTTGCTCTTAAAAATACGGAGCTTGGTGTGGATGCTCAGGCTTGTGGTCCTCCAGATGGGTTTCAGCATTGCGAAGGCTTGGTTGGCTTTGCTGATTCTTGTGGTGATCTCCCTTGTGCAGTCTCCATCTGTGGTAACCTTGCTGCCCAGGTACGTGAACTCGTCCACCTCTTGCAGAGGTTGGTCATTGATGGTGATTGGGTCGCCCACTATGGTGTTCTTCCTCATGACTTGAGTCTTCCTAATGTTGACCCCGAGACCTATGGAGCTTGCTGACTGTGTCAACTGTTGTGTCTTCTGTTGCATGTCCTGGTTTCTGCTTGCCAGCAGCCCGATATCATCGGCGTAGTCGAGGTCATCCAGCATTGAGGTCAGCGTCCACTGAATTCCCTGCCTCCTTCCCTCTGTGGTGCGGCGCATGATCCAATCAATTGCCATTGAGAATAGGATTGGCGAAAGAATACATCCTTGTTTCACTCCGGTTTCCACCTTAAACGGTTCGGTGAGCTGGTTGTTGTGGACGACTCTGCACTCAAAATTCTTGTACAGGGACCTGATGACGTTGACAAGTTTCTGGGGGATTCCATAGTATCGCAATACTCTTTGTTTTAGCTGGGTGAAAAACCATATGGTTCTGTCTACACCAGTCAGATACCTCATTGAGACTGCATTGTAAACTATGGCTAATGACCGTCGTTTCTTTACCAGAAAAATGAAGACGCGTATCATCAGCAAAGAGAGAGAGAGAGAGAGAGAGAGAGAGAGAGAGAGAGAGAGAGAGAGAGAGAGAGAGAGAGAGAGAGAGAGAGAGAGAGAGAGAGAGAGAGAGAGAGATGATGATGATGATGAAACGTTTTTATTCAGGATAAAAAGTTTTAGGCATAGCAATGCCTATCTTCCAAACTGTCCTGCTACTCTACACATATAAAAATACATCAGACGATACATCAAAAGATAAAACATATGTAAGTAAAAAGGCCCATCCCCCTCCCTCCCCCCACCACCACCACTCAGAGGGAAAAAAATAAAAATTAAAAAAATATATATATATATATATACATAATTATATACACAGGTATGAACCTGACATGTTCATGCAGACAGTCGAGCTATTACATAATCTGTAGCAACAGTAGAAGAGTCTTAGGTAATAGGAAACTTGTCACTAACTATACGAATAGTAGCATAAGGGAGCCGAACATACTATTTCTTCTGAAGTAAATATTTATGGAGGCGATCTTTGAAGACGCTAATCTTACAAATTGATTTCAGGTGTGGAGATAACACATTCCACGCTTTAGCGCCTGAAAAAGACAGACTGGTTTTACAGATGTCTAATCTAATTTTTGGAAGGTGGATCGAACTATTTTTCGTATTTTTCCTATTATTGTCGGAAAATAGAGTTTTTAGATAGGGTGGGGCTTTTCCATGCATGATCTTGTGCAGTAGAACACAGCGATTAAATTCAAACTGTTTCTTCAATGTTAGTAACTTGAGAGATTTTAATTTTTCATCAGTCGAAGTAGGACTGGGAAGTATTAATTTAATGCCCCGACGATACAAGGAATTAACTTTTTTCATGTGAACTTCGCTGCATCCATCCCAGACGGTAGAACTGTAGTCACAATGCGTTTTGATATGCGCATGGAAAAAGAGTTTACGGATATCAGTATTAACTATATGGCGTAGTTTACATAACAGGAACAGATTTTTAGAGATTGTTTTGCATATTGAGTCAGTATGCGGCTCCCAGCTTAATTGGTTGTCCACTATAACGCCTAATAAGCGATGCCTAGTTACTTGTTCAACAAGCTGCCTATCTAAGGAAAGTGTTAAAGGTGGTAGGCCATGCTGGTGTTTCTGACGTGTAGTAACTAACATGCTCTTTGTCTTTGGAATACTAATAATCATGCGATTATCACTGCACCAGCCTGCTACTTCATCAAGACTTTGTTGGAGTACCTTATTAATGGTTGTGATATCTTTATCAGATGTGTGTATGGTCGTGTCATCTGCGAACAGATCGCAGTTTGCGTCTAAATGAGATATGCACAGTGGCAGATCATTAATAAAAAGATTAAATAATAAGGGCCCTAGAATAGACCCCTGTGGAACACCGCAAGTTACTAAACCATCAGAGGAATACTTGCCATTTAGCAGTACTTTCTGTGTTCTGTCCCTGAGATAGGAAGATATGAAGGAGACAGTATTTGAGTCAATGTGATAGAATGGTAGTTTTTTTAGTAGGATAGAGTGGTTGACAAGATCAAAAGCTTTTTTCAGGTCAAGAAAGATTGTACCTGATACTTTATTGTCATTTATGGCAGAGAGCCATTTATCAATTAAATGATTGAGGGCAGTTTGGCACGAATGTAGAGGTCGAAATCCTGATTGTGCTGCAGTTATCAGATGGGTTTGCTCCAGAAAGTTTAGAAGATGAGTATGGATATGTCTCTCGAGCGGTTTTGAAATGCAGGATAATATATGGAAATGGGCCTGTACTCGTTTAGGTTGCATAAATCTTTGCTTTTGGGAAGCGGGATTACCTTCGCTTTTTTCAGCTCGTCGGGAAAAACGTTATGTCTGATCGATAAATTATAAATAAAGGTCAGGGATTCGACAACGTAGGGCAGAGATAGTTTTAAAATCTGACTACTAATGCCATCTGGACCGCAAGACGATTTGTTCTTTAAAATGGAAATAGATTTGCCTACATCTAGGACAGTCATAAGCGGTACTAAAAATGGGCCGCAGGCTCTCTGTTGACTATGGTGACGTAGTTGATGAGAGCAAGTGTAGTTTACAGGGTTAGGTGTATTTGACTTCGCCAGAGTTTGAGCAACAGTTATGAAGTGAGCGTTGAATGCATCAGCAGTAAGATCGGGCGGAATATTAGGCGATCGTTTACTGTTACCTTTTGTGAAATTGTTTATTACTTGCCAGACTGAACGGATGTCTTTGCCGTCGGCAATAATTTGTTCTGCATTTTGCCTCTGTGCTTTACGAACTAGAGATTTGACATGGTTTCGCTGCTTCTTGTATTCAGTAAATTTCTTGTCTCGTTTTAATTCATCTCTTACTTCCATTGCTTGTTTTATCTCACCAGAGAGCCATTTTGGCATAACAGGATATTTGACGCGTTTGATGCGCTTAGGCGCGTGTCTATCCAGAACGGCGAGAAACAGCTCGTACCAGCGTGACAGGGCATCATTAGGGTTTTTGCAGTTTTTTTATATCATAAAATGGTACTAAAGATAGTTCATATAAAAAAGCAGTTTGGTCGAATTTTTTAAAACATCTATACATTATGGTAGTGTGTCCTTTGATTGACTGTTTAGCTAACCTAACAGACAACGTAAAACAAACAGGAAAGTGATCACTAATGGAAATATTAGGTACGCTAACATTTTTTACAACGCTGACATTTGTGCTATATACATGGTCTATCAGCGTTGAAGATGAGGAAGTCACTCTAGTAGGTGAATGGACAAGCTGTTTCACCCTAAAAAATTCAACATGGATCTCCACGAAGTGTGTCCTTGCTTTTGCAAGTCTACGTTGAAGTCTCCCAAAATATGTACATCACCTTTGGACTCCTGAACCACATCCATCATTAACACAAACTCGTCCTGCCAGGAGGCTGAGGCCGCTGGGTTTCTATATACAAAACCTATAAGAACAGGCGAGGACTTGGTCGTTTTAACTTCTAACCACATGCACTCTATATTAGGGGATTCTAAATCACAACGCCTCTTTACATAGTTGTTGATGGAATTGTGCACGTACACAGCTAGGCCAGTATGTCCGGGGGCAGATGCATCTCGCCTGAGAATGGAGTAATTGTATATAGCTATGGCATGGTCACTAATGTTAGCTGTTAGACGAGATTCCGTAAATCCAAAAATGTGAAATGGTGAGGACTGGTTTAGGAGAATAGTTATATCTGGTATTTTGTGACAAAGGTGATACACATTAAGATGACCGATATTTAAAGAATGAATGCTGTTGCCACCTGTTGACATATTAGAGGCGAACGTATAGATAGTCAAGCAGAACTGAGCAAAAACAATAATAACAGCAAATACAAAAAATAAACAAAAACAAAACAAAAAACAAAAAACAAAAACAATGTGTGGGCTGAAGAAAGAAAAAAAATCGTATAGACACCTAGCGTGTAATTACACAACACAAAGTGTCTAAGTATCCAATTGATACTAGAGGATTCCAATAGTCAAGAGCTGTAGGCGGTTCAAACAAACTATCACACGCTCAAACAATCTTCACACGTGACTGCTGGCGTTGACTAGTGCAATCACAGCAGACAACACGCGGTCAATACAATCCGTCACTCCTTTGTTTGGATTAGCTGTGTCGCCAACTGAGAAACCATTCGAGTATATTATTGTTTCAGCCTGCACAGACGCACTGGTTAGCTTTTCTCCGGAAAGCAGGGATAAGCAAGGTTGTCAAGCAACGCAATAAAAGTCCACCGTGCTCTATGTTATAGTCCAGTCACAGGTTTAAAGATAGGTCCCTTTGGGTCCATGCAACACCATACGTAGTTGTAATAGTTACGAAGGAAAAAAAAAAAAAGTCACATTCGTGATATAAATGAGACGTCATGCAACAGTCTGTGATAATAAGTTTATGCAAGAGCAAATCACCTTGTCAATCTAAAACGTCATAAAAAGTCTGTATGTCTGAAAGTCTATGTTTACTATTAAAAATAAAGCAATCGATGACATCATCCTCCAGAGAGAGAGAGAGAGAGAGAGAGAGAGAGATGATGATGATGATGATGATGAAACTTTATTTTTCAACGGTAAAAAGTTTTGACAGAAAACAAATCGTCATTTTACAAACTTGCCGTTGCTAACATCTACAGGATAAAAAAGAAGGGAAACTATAAAATATATATGTACATACAAAACCCAATAGCATCATTTTATACAGAAAACATAATAATACTCATCACACACACATGCACAGACGCACGCACGCGCGCCGCTCACACATACATCCACACGCACAAACAAACACGAGCACACACACACACGCGCACACACATCAGTATAAAAACCATCTGTATGAAATACGTGAGGTACAGGAAATATTACAGTACCTGAGAAACGTACTAAGTCTGACTCATTAGGTAATCAAAAAGTTTTGTTTTAAAACTTCCTGTTGAGGTAATAGTTTTCAAATGTGCAGGGATGGAATTCCAAGCAAACGGACCAGAGAATGACATACTAGTTTTAAAAAGGTCAATTCTTGGCAGTGGTAGGGGTAAGGTATTGTTTCTTGAGGTCCGTTCACGTTCTTGGTGAGATATAAATTTAGTGGTTAGATACTGGGGTGTCATATTATTCAGTATCTTATGCATATAAACGCATTTGTTTAATGTAAGTTGCTGACGTAGACCGAGAATGTTTAAATATCTAAATTTGTCTGTGGTAGGGATGGGGCGTCTATCTATCATTTTTACAGCTCTTTTGTATATGGAGTTTAATCTCTTCATGTGGACATCACTGCAGCCGTCCCACACTGTGGAGACATAATCAACATGGGACTTTATATGAGCATGAAAAAACAATTTACGGGTATTTGTATCCGTTACATGTCTAAGCTGGGACAATAAGAAAGTGTTTTTAGCAATGGTCTTACAAACAGCATTTATATGGGTCTCCCAGCACAGTTGATCATCAACATGTATTCCTAAGAATTTACGCTCAGTGACTTGTTCAACAGGTTCAGCGTTTAATTGTAATTGTAATGGCTGTAGTCGGCGTTGATGTTTTTGCCGCGTGGCGATTAAGATACTCTTTGTTTTTGCTGGGTGAAGAACCATATGGTTCTGTCTACACCAGTCAGATACCTCATTGAGACTGCATTGTAAACTATGGCTAATGTCCGTCGTTTTTTGGCCAGAAACATGAAGACTCGTATCGTCAGCAAATAGATTACAATTAACGTCAGAATTAGTGATATGCAACGGTAGATCATTAATAAATAGTATGAATAGAAGAGGGCCCAAAATAGATCCCTGGGGGACGCCGTATTTTACATTTCCTTGCTTAGAGTATCTTCCATGGGCGTACACCATTTGTTTTCTGTCTTCGAGATATGATCGGAAGAATTCTATAGCGGTTGCGTCCAAGTGATAAACTGTTAGCTTATTTAGGAGAATGTCATGGTCCACAAGGTCAAACGCCTTTTTAAGGTCTAAGAAAACTGCTCCTGACATCAGGCTTTTATTGATTGATTCCAGCCAGCTGTCTACAATATGTGTCAGTGCAGACTGACAAGAATGTTTCGGTCTAAAACCAGACTGGTGAATATTAAGTAATTTACCTTTTTCCAGAAAATCAAGGAGATGTTTTTGAATGTGCTTTTCAAGGGGTTTTGACAAAGCTGACAGAAGGGAGATTGGACGATAGTTATTAATATCTTCAAGATCTTTTGATTTAGGGATTGGGATTACCTTTGCTTCTTTAAGAATGGTTGGAAATGTACTTTGCTTTATGCAGAGGTTGAAAATATATGTTAGTGATTCTACTGTATACGGTAATGAGATTTTTAGGGTTTCATTATCAATACCATCAATGCCAGCAGACTTTTTGTTGGGCATGCTAGAAATATATCTGCCGACTTCCGCAACTGTAATATCAGGGATGGTGAAAGTATTTGATATAGTTGTTTTTTTAAAGTGTTCTCTGAGAGAACTCGGCACTTCATACGGTTTACTGTTATTTGCAGCTGACAATGCCAATATTTCGGCTGTCGTTAAGAAATGGTTATTTAATATATCAGCTGACATATGAGATGGGATTTCGGGTGCTGATTTACCCTTTGTTATGACGTTCAGAGCTTTCCAAACAGATGCCGTGTCCTTTTTGTCTCGAATCATTTGTTGGAAAAAAGACTTCTTAGACGCTCTAACTAAATATTTGACACGATTGCGTTGTGTTTTGTATTCTTCGTACTTTTGCTCTTTTTTCAGTTTGTCTCTAAATGACATGGCCTGCTTGATATCCGCTGTTAACCACGGTGGTATGGTGGAATGTTTAACTCGTTTTTCACGTATTGGCGCATGTTTATTGAGTACACTGAGAAACAGATCCATCCAGCACGACAAGGCACTGTCAGGAGATTGGTGATCATAAACCTCAGTAAACGAAGCATTGTGCAGGTCCCACAGAAATTCGTCTTTATTAAAGTGTTTAAAGGAGCGATATTTTATAGTTTTATGTCTTTTAGTTTTTTGCTTGTCTAGTTTCATGGAGACGTTACAACATACTGGGTTATGATCGCTAACAGCTAAGGAGGGAACCTGCACATTTGATATTGTATCGTCATTTGTCACGTAAATGTGATCAATTAAGGTTGAGGATGTAGATGTGGTTCTAGTGGGGGTTTTAACTAATTGTTTTAAACCGAATAAGGCTGTTGTTGATGCCCATGCAGCATGGTGCCCTTTGGGCTTAAGTAGGTCAATGTTAAAGTCGCCCAGAAGAACAATGTTATCTTTACTTTGATTAACTTTATCCATCATTTCTACGAAGTCATCATACCAGTCCCAGTTGGCTGCTGGATTTCTATAGATAAAGCCAACCAGGACTGTGGGGGATTTAGATGTTTTCACCTCGACCCATAAACTTTCAACTTCGGCTGACTCTAAGTCCTGTCGTCGTTTAACGTTACTAATTATCGAATCATGTATATATACTGCTAGTCCAGTGTGCTGGGGACTTGAGGCATCTCTGCGGAGTACTGAGAAGTTTGGAACTGAGATGGAGTTATCCCTGACAGTGCTTTTGAGCCTCGACTCGGATACACCAAAAACATGAAAATGTGTTGGCGTGTTTAAGAACACAGACAAATCTGGCACCTTATTAACTAAATGGTAAATGTTGAGGTGACCAATTCTCAACTCATCAGGTCGTTGTGGGGCAGCTTTTACACTATATTTTGGCATGTTGGTAACAGAACAAACGTAGCAATAATATTGCAAAAAAATAATAAAAAATAATGTCAATGTATAATGAATAAGAAAGCGACAAGAAAACGTAGGAAAAACAACAGCAACAACAATAAAGCAAAATTAAAATGTTTTTGACTCTCGTGGTCAGAGTCCGCTGCGAGTTCGAATTGCTTGGTAATGTCAGATACAAAATAAAAGGCTCGACAGCTATGTATAAAGAATCAGAAAATAAACAAAAACACTTCCAAGCGCGCCTAGGCACGCTCGCCCGATGCTGCAGTTCCTATCTACTATTATAGTAATAATCGCACATCAAAATAAAATGGACTTCTATAATTTAAAGCAAAACAACAACAACAACAACAAAAAGTCACTGCGACTTTAAAATCAAGCACAGCTAACTACGGACAGAACAAAACCGCAGTCATTAAAGTCGAAAATGTAATTCTAGATAAAAAGCTCAATTCAACTCGACTCGAGGATTAATGTCACAAAGAGATCCACGAAACACGCACAATAGAACTTTGGCAAGGCTGCGAGAAAACTACTAAAAAACAACAAAAACTGTCTGAAATACACGCTGTCAAATAAGAAGGGTGTGTCCTATGACTGTCTAACACAAGCTGTCAATCTAGAGACTCGTGTCCTAATGTCCGGCGCGTGGTCTAAATTTCTGCAGCAGAGAAAACAAGGCCGCGCAGTCACTTTCACTAAGCTGGGGCACTCCTGGGGGCGGAGGTAGTGGGGGATATGGAAATACGGAGGGATTAGAGTACGGGTACACCGGTCGGCCGTCTGCTACGAAGATGGGGGGGGCCCATGGTTGGTGTGGAGTAACCGTAAGGTGGCCGCTGTGACTTCTGTTCCGGAGCAGTTCCGGCCTTTGATCCACCGCTATGGTGGGTGACTAGCGGCGTGCAGTCGGCTTGACTGCAGTCTTTTCCCACAGTATGCTCCTGTCGGAATCGGGGTGCAAGGCTGGAACTGACTGGGCGCTGAGAGCGTCGGTCTCTTTGAGGCTCTTTGTCTTTGGCACCAGACTTGCCGTGTGTGTCACCGTGCCCAGGTAGCTGTTCATGGTGGCGAGACTTTTCGTGATTTGGTTCTGGCCGGCCTGCGTTGTTGGAGGTGCGGCCAGAGTACGAACGCTTGATGTTGACAGCGAGAGCACTGGTGCCCCGCTTGTTGGGATGGATGGCGTCTCTGAACCAGCCGCTCTTTACCTCGCCGGTTCTTGTAGAGAAGGCGTAGTCATTGTCAACAAACTTGACCTTGAGGGATGCGCACATTTCCCTCAGGCAGAGGTTGGTGTCAGTGATACATGGGTCTGGCTGCTGACGCTGGTTGTTCGTGGGCAGGATGGAAGACATGGAGATTTCTGCCTTGGGGAAGACTCGTCTGGCAGCAGAAATCACATCCTTCCAGCCCTTCTTGCCGATGACGAACCCACGCTTACAGTCGTTGATGCCAACGTGTATGACGATTGTGCTGACTGTATTCGTGGGTTCGGCATCATGAAGGCGCTGTAGAATGCCGGCTCTGTCGAGGCCCGACACTGACACGACCTGTGCCTTGTCCGTGCCAGTGACGGACATCAGCTTTCCGTGCAGACCGCGTAGGACAGAGTCACCTAAAAGCAGCGTCTGGGTGACAGGCTTTAGCTCTGGAATCCCAGTACGGTCGGTGGGTTTGTCAGAGCCTGGAGAGGGTCGGGGTGTTGGTACCGGCTCCTTGTGCTCGGGCGTTTGCCGGATAGCAGTGTTGTCGTGAGCTGGACGCGGGGGTTCAGATGTGGTCGTGGTGGCAGGGGATTTGGAGGTGGCAGGCGATTTTTCCGGGGCTTGCTTTGCCTCGGTGTTGGAGGGAGGAGAAATGCCTTTCTTGCTGCATTTCTTGCCGGTCCTCGATCCCTCCTTCTCCCCCTCCAGCTGGGTGATTCGTTGTCGGAGGTGTCTAATTTCAGTTTGCAGCGCATCCACCTCAATATTGTAGGCGTGGCGGATCTCTCCAACTGCTGACCGGAGAGCAGCTATCTCTGCCATTACGCGCTCCATGGCCAGGGGGTCTGGGTTGAGGACAACAGGGCAGACCGTCTGGCACGCAGACTCGATAACCATGACATCAGCAGGGGCAGGAGGCTGAGTGCCAATGCCGCCGACGTCAGATGTGATGGCAGCACAATCGCTGTCGATGCTGTCGTTGGTTATGGTGCCAGCGCCGCCGACGTCGGAGGTAGGGGCAGCACTAGCTTTGAGGTCGATGGGGGAGATAGTGGTAGCTCCAGTGCCGCCGTTGTCGGAGGTGAAGGCACTGTTGTTGCAGTTGTTGTAGGTGGTTGTGATGGTAGTGCCAGTGCCGCCGACGTCAGACGTAGGGGCAGCACTAGCTCTGTTGTCGCTGTCGTTGGTGGTGAAAGTGCCAGTGCCAGTGCCGCCGACGTCAGACGTAGGGGCAGCACTAGCTCTGTTGTCGCTGTCGTTGGTGGTGCCAGTGCCAGTGCCGCCGACGACTGAGATAGGGGCAGCACAAGCTCTGTTGTCGCTGTCGTTGATGGTGCCAGTGCCGCCGACGTCTGACGTAGGGGCAGCACTAGCTCTGTTGTCTCTGTCGCTGGTGTTGATGGTGCCAGTGCCGCCGACGTCTGACGTAGGGGCAGCACTAGCTCTGTTGTCGCTGTCGCTGGTGTTGGTGGTGCCAGTGCCGCCGACGTCTGACGTAGGGGCAGCACTAGCTCTGTTGTCGCTGTCGCTGGTGTGGATGGTGCCAGTGCCGCCGATGTCAGACGTAGGGGCAGCACTAGCTTTGTTGTCGCTGTCGTTGGCGGTGAAAGTGCCAGTGCCGCCGACTTCTGAGGTAGGGGCAGCACTAGCTCTGTTGTTGCTGACGGTGCCAGTGCCGCCGACGTCAGACGTAGGGGCAGCACTAGCTCTGTTGTCGCTGTCGCTGTTGGTGCCAGTGCCGCCGACGTCTGACGTAGGGGCAGCACTAGCTCTGTTGTCGCTGTCGGTGATGGTGCCAGTGCCGCCGACGTCAGACGTAAGGGCAGCACTAGCTCTGTTGTCGCTGTCGGTGATGGTGAAAGTGCCAGTGCCGCCGACCTCAGACGTAAGGGCAGCACTAGCTATGTTGTCGCTGTCGGTGCCAGTGCCGCCGACGTCAGACGTAGGGGCAGCACTAGCTCTGTTGTCGCTGTCGGTGATGGTGCCAGTGCCGCCGACGTCAGACGTAAGGGCAGCACTAGCTCTGTTGTCGCTGTCGGTGATGGTGAAAGTGCCAGTGCCGCCGACCTCAGACGTAAGGGCAGCACTAGCTATGTTGTCGCTGTCGGTGATGGTGCCATTGCCGCCGACGTCTGACGTAGGGGCAGCACTAGCTCTGTTGGCGCTGTCGTTGGTGTTGATGGTGCCAGTGCCGCCGACGTTTGACGTAGGGACAGCACTAGCTTTGTTGTCGCTGGTGTTGGTGGTGCCAGTGCCGCCGATGTCTGACGTAGGGGCAGCACTAGCTCTGTTGTCGCTGTCGGTGATGGTGCCAGTGCCGCCGACGTCGGAGGTAGTGGCAGCACTAGCATTGTTGTCGCTGTCGCTGGTGGTGCCAGTACCACCGATATTGGTGATAGAGGTTTTGTCGCTATAGGTAGCACCCTCGGTGTCGTCCATGACGGTGATGGTCTGGGTATCGGTTACTGACAGGCTGGTGTCAACTGAAGAGGGCGGTGACGGTAGCGCCAGCTGACTGTGACCAGACTGAGCGGTCAAGGTGTTGACGATTTCTCTCAGCGCAGCAAACTCCCTGTCTACCCACTGGCGGCAGGACCTGCCCTGAACCAAAAAACTGGCTGTGGTGTAGTACGCATGTATCACAAGTAGTTGCCGCTTGCCGTCCTTTATCCGTATGGTTGAGTGCACTAGGTCTTTCGGCAGACTGAATGCATCAAGATCAATTTGTTGTTCAAAGGCGGTATGGTTTTCCCCGTAGTCTTCCCACGTTGTTGTGACACCTTGGGGCTTGAACTCGCCAATGTAGCGAAGATGTAACACCTTTCGCCACACTGGTAGTTTGCCATGTTCAGTGTTATACGTGATCTGAATAGGGTCCAGAGTCCGTCTAATCTCTTCCACACTTGCCTGCGTAAATGTTAGTTTGGACCGTGTGGTTGGGCCCATCTTGCCATCTGGCTAACATCACAAGCAGTGTGAGCCTCTCACAAACAAAACACAGATTAGCACACACCTGGCCTTGACACTTCACTGTTGCCGTGGCAGACGAGGACCAGGTGGTGAGAGAGATCTTGCCTGTGCTATTGTCACTGTCCCCAAGTCGCCATGCCAGCTGTTGAAACGTGCCCGCAGGCCCCTGCAGATGCACTCAGGCGTGAGGGGGGAGCTGAGTTCCCGACCCCATTCACAGCTGGTGGGTGTGAGAGCACAAGGGATTAGGCAATTGGCCGTCAGAGGTGGCGGCAGGTGGCGGGGGCCGTAGGCTGCCTGGCGCCAGGTACAAAATCTCTACAGTAAAGAAGGTTTCATGGCTGATCGAATAAGATAAAGTTTGTTCAGTTCATATTTTAAAGTTTAAAAAATGTGAAATAGGGAGAAAAAATATAAGAAAGTATATTACAGAATACCTCGGTTTCGGCGCAAGGGGTCCGTTTAGGATAACCAGCACACACACATTGTACACAAGTTCACACAAAGCAATTTATCTTCCGCATGTTCAGTGAAAGCTGAACCGATGAAATTGAAAACTATCCGTTTCACAAATCCCAATTAGGCAAAATTAGGATCGCATATGCAAACTGTACTCACGCGTTGCACAGAATCACACACAATACTATAATAACGTAATCCATATGTGTCTATCCAAGAAGAAAACACAACAGTACTCCATAATAGTGCACAGTGTTTTCTCGTCACGGTTGGCTAAACTGCGGAGCTCCGCTGACTGCGACCGCTCTCTTCGGCAGTCAGTGAGAGAGAGAGAGAGAGAGAGAGAGAATGGGTGTGGGCTGGGCTGGGGGTGGGAAGGGGGGGGGGAGAGACTTGTCTAAAAGTCTCCCACTGTCGGACATGAACCTTTGTTCTTTCTATCTTTGCGCGGTGGACACGTGACAATTTCCGTCGCCTGTTGTTTCTCTGCGAAGTCCCTAGAATCGTCCATGCTTATGTTTCGTTTTTTTAACCTCCATATGGCCCCCAATCTGAAGGCAGGTTCCGTAGTGAATGTCGGTGAAAGTGGAAAACTGCACATCTTGGTCATAATGTGCAGCAGGCAGATCGTTTCCTTCACTGCCTTTTGTATTCCATTTGTTTGGTTGTTGCTTACTAACTTTAGAATTTTCGATTTCATATGTAACTGTGTGTATGCAGGACGCTACACTTGATTCATTTTATTCACTTCATAAACTATTTACAGATCATATCAGAATGGATCCTTTCACTGAATAGTTCAAGCTCTCTGAGAGGTAATAGTTTAAGATCTTTAAGAAGATGCACAATGACCAAGCTCTTGAAAAGTATATTTTGCGACTCACCAACATTCTCAGTGGAACCCTACACTCAGATCGCTGCCGCATGGACGCAAATGCTGAACGTATTGCACGGACAGGGAACACAATAAAGAATTGTTGAGTCCACATCTGTGAAACGCCATTTAAGAAGGCCCTCCCAGGGTTAACACAAGACAAAGCAAAGCCAGGAAAACGCTTACTCGTGTATCGGCTGTTCAACCGTTAACCCTTTTAGCGACGTGGGCGCATTTCCCGAACTTTGGAAGTGTTACTTACCGACTATGTACCACTTGCAGGAGTTGGATTGGCCATGATATTTCAACGGTAGTGCCAGATTAGCTTGGCGCATGAAAGCGCCAAGCTAATCTGGCACTACTCTTGAATTATCATGGCCAATCAATCTGCTGCTGTAGGATGTTGGCGCTGAAAGGGTTAAACCGACACGACATGAAACAGATCATCCGACAGTGGGAGAACTGCATTAAAGTATGGGTGGTGATTTATGAGCCTCGAATTTTAGTTCTGGGTGAAAGGCAAGTCGAGGCTTGACATTCATCTCCACTCGTTACTCCAGGCAATCAGTGGTTAATACACAGTTTGCAATTATTAATTTTCTAAGTATATCTTACAACAATGTTGGACACAAGGACGAACTTAGACGGTTTGAAAGCCGTACAATGAAAGCCGTGTCTGCTCTCCTTCCGTTCCACACACGGGGCTGTAGAGGACGTCTTTACATTGACCACACACGGGGCTGTCGAGGACGTCTTTACATTGACCACACACGGGGCTGTAGAGGACGTCTTTACATTGACCACACACGGGGCTGTAGAGGACGTCTTTACATTGACCACACACGGGGTTGTAGAGGACGTCTTTACATTGACCACACACGGGGCTATAGAGGACGTCTTTACATAGACCACACACGGGGCTGTAGAGGACGTCTTTACATTGACCACACACGGGGCTGTAGAGGACGTCTTTACATTGACCATACACGGGGCTGTAGAGGACGTCTTTACATTGACCACACACGGGGCTATAGAGGACTTCTTTACATTGACCACACACGGGGCTGTAGAGGACGTCTTTACATTGACCACACACGGGGCTGTCGAGGACGTCTTTATATTGACGACACACGGGGCTATAGAGGACTTCTTTACATTGACCACACACGGGGCTGTAGAGGACGTCTTTACATTGACCACACACGGGGCTGTAGAGGACGTCTTTACATTGACCACACACGGGGCTGTAGAGGACGTCTATACATTGACCACACACGGGGCTGTAGAGGACGTCTTTACATTGACCACACACGGGGCTGTAGAGGACGTCTTTAAATTGACCACACACGGGGCTGTAGAAGACGTCTTTACATTGACCACACACCGGGCTGTAGAGGACGTCTTTACATTGACCACACACAGGGCTGGAGATGACGACTTTACATTGACCACACACGGGGCTGTAGAGGACGACTTTACATTGACCACACACGGGGCTGTAGAGGACGTCTTTACATTGACCACACACGGGGCTGTAGAGGACGTCTCTACATTGGCCACACACGGGGCTGTAGAGGACGTCTCTACATTGACCACACACGGGGCTGTAGAGGACGTCTTTACATTGACCACACACGGGGCTGTAGAGGACGTCTTTACATTGACCACACACGGGGCTGTAGAGGACGTCTTTACATTGACCACACACGGTGCTGAAGAGGACTTCTTTACATTGACCACACACGGGGCTGTAGAGCACGTCTTTACATTGACCACACACGGGGCTGTAGAGGACGTCTTTACATTGGCCACAATCGGGGCTGTAGAGGACGTCATTACATTGACCATACACGGGGCTGTAGAGGACGTCTTTACATTGACCACACACGGGGCTGTAAAGGACGTCTTTACATTGACCACATACGGGGCTGTAGAGGACGCCATTACACTGACCACACACGGGGCTGTAGAGGACGTCTTTACATTGACCACACACGGGGCTGTAGAGGACGTCTTTAAATTGACCACACACGGGGCTGTAGAGGACGTCTTTACATTGACCACACACGGGGCTGTAGAGGACGTCATTACATTGACCACACACGGGGCTGTAGAGGACGTCTTTACATTGACCACACACGGGGTTGTAGAGGACGTCTTTACATTGACCACACACGGGGCTGTAGAGGACGTCTTTACATTGACCACACACGGGGCTGTAGAGGACGTCTTTACATTGACCACACACGGGGCTGTAGAGGACGTCTTTACATTGACCACACACGGGGCTGTAGAGGACGTCTTTACATTGACCACACACGGGGCTGTAGAGGACGTCTTTACATTGACCACACACGGGGCTGTCGAGGACGTCTTTACATTGAGCACACACGGGGCTGGCGAGGACGTCTTTACATTGACCACACACGGGGCTGTAGAGGACGTCTTCACATTGACCGCACACGGGGCTGTAGAGGACGTCTTTACATTGACCACACAAGTGGCTGTAGAGGACGTCTTTACATTGACCACACACGGGGCTGTAGAGGACGTCTTTACATTGACCACACACGGGGCTGTGCAGGACGTCTTTACATTGACCACACACGGGGCTGTAGAGGACGTCTTTATATTGACCACACACGGGGCTGTAGAGGACGTCTTTACATTGACCACACACGGGGCTGTAGAGGACGTCTTTACATTGACCACACTCGGGGCTGTCGAGGACGTCTTTACATTGACCACACACGGGGCTGTCGAGGACGTCTTTACATTGACCACACACGGGGCTGTTGAGGACGTCTTTACATTGACCACACACGGGGCTGTCGAGGTCGTCTTTACATTGACCAAACACGGGGCTGTCGAGGACGTCTTTACATTGACCACACACGGGGCTGTCGAGGACGTCTTTACATTGACCACACACGGGCTGAAAGGACGTCTATTCATTGACCACACACGGGGCTGTGGAGGACGTCTTTACATTGACCACACACGGGGCTGTAGAGGACGTCTTTACATTGACCACACACGGGGCTGTAGAGGACGTCTTTACATTGACCACACACGGGGCTGTAGAGGACGTCTTTACATTGACCACACTCGGGGCTGTCGAGGACGTCTTTACATTGACCACACACGGGGCTGTCGAGGACGTCTTTACATTGACCACACACGGGGCTGTTGAGGACGTCTTTACATTGACCACACACGGGGCTGTCGAGGTCGTCTTTACATTGACCAAACACGGGGCTGTCGAGGACGTCTTTACATTGACCACACACGGGGCTGTCGAGGACGTCTTTACATTGACCACACACGGGCTGTCAAGGACGTCTATTCATTGACCACACACGGGGCTGTGGAGGACGTCTTTACATTGACCACACACGGGGCTGTAGAGGACGTCTTTACATTGACCACACACAGGGCTGTAGAGGACGTCTTTACATTGACCACACACGGGGCTGTAGAGGGCGTCTTTACATTGACCACACACGGGGCTGTAGAGGACGTCTTTACATTGACCATACACGGGGCTGTTCCTTGTCCAGCTTGGCGTCCGACGTGATAATGCAGCCAAGGTAAGTAAACTGGTGCACTGACTTTAGTTCAGACTCGCCAATGGTGATGTGAGGAGGGCGATACACTGTCTTGGGTGCCGGCTGATGGAGGACCTCTGTCTTTTTCAGACTGACCTCGAGTCCAAAGAGCTGGGCAGCATCTGCTTGACAGCAGGCTGGCAAAAGCGAACAGCGCTTTCGGGCGACTTTTCAAGCGGGTGTGGCACAATCAACAACTGAAAACAGGCACCAAGATCAGCGTGTACAGAGCTGTGGTCCTCACCACCCTGCTGTATGGTTCCGAGTCCTGGGCCCTCTACCGCAGCCAACTACGACTCCTCGAACGCTTCCACCAGCGCTGCCTGCGTACCATCCTGGGCATTCACTGGAGTGACTATGTCACCCACGTCGAGGTCCTTGAACAGGCTGAAACTGTGAGCATCGAGGCTTTGCTGCTGCGGACACAGCTCCGCTGGGCGGGGCATGTCTCCAGGATGGAGGATCATCGCCTACCAAAGATCACCCTGTTCGGCGAGCTTGCTACTGGACACCGTGACAGAGGGGCACCAAAGAAGAGATACAAAGACTGTCTCAAGAAGTCACTTAGTGCCTGCCAAATCGACCACCACCAGTGGTCTTCGCTTGCTGCGGACCGTGACACCTGGCGCTCCACCATTTACAAGGCAGCTGTCTCCTTTGAGGACTCTCACAGAGCTAGCCTTAAGGACAAGCGGCTCAGGAGAAAAAACAGAGATGCCGCATCTCAGAACCCTGGCCATACCTTCCCCTGCAGCCACTGCGGTCGAACCTGCCTGTCTCGGATTGGCCTCCGCAGCCATGAACAAGCCTGCAGACGTCGTGGGCAACTCCTATAAAATCTTCGTTCGCGAAGTCAAGCCAAGAGAGAGAGACACGGGGCTGTAGAGGACGTCTTTACATTGACCACACACGGGGCTGTAGAGGAAGTCTTTACATTGACCACACACGGGGCTGTAGAGGACGTCTTTACATTGACCACTCGCGGGGCTGTAGAGGACGTCTTTACATTGACCACACACGGGGCTGTAGAGGACGTCTTTATATTGACCACACACGGGGCTGTTGAGGACGTCTTTACATTGACCTACTCATACGGATTATGAAAAGAAGGGTAGACAACTTGTAGTTTAAGTAAGACAACCTAATAACATTAATAACCCGTTGTGTGGACACATTTCAGCAATCCAAACCCGCCATGGAGCAGATCGCTTGAACTCATTCTACCCCAGACACACCACAGCCAAGATGGCGACCGATAGAGCCAAACATAACTGAGCTCCAACAATGTTGCTGAAAACTGGACTAACTAACACATCAGAATGACCAGAACAAGGCGTCAAACCCGGACAAAACCTCCTGTGGGAAACGATGAACCAAGATCGCCTCAGGACAACGAGAGAGAAAGAGAGAGTAAAGATAAAAATCCCGACATCCAGAAGCAGGATAACCGCCGCCATCTGAAGGACAACGATGAGGAGAGCCTTCAAAATGTTGTAGACCAGCTGAAGGCTACCGTAAGCCTACTTACTCAACAAGTGGCTCTCTTGACGGAGCAGGTGCAATGTCTATAAACTGGCTTCAGCAGAGGAGTCGACGTCTCGACCCAAACGGACATCGAAGACCGACGTAAACTGACCTACGAGGCAGCGGTCAAGTCCACCTCCACGGCCAGGGCCAAGACAGACAAGCCTGCTGGAGCCACTACAGCTGCTCCGACACGTACAGAGGCCAATACTTCGTCTTCTTCTTTATCTTATTCCGCTACCTCAGCTTCCCAAACAAAGGTAAGCGAAAAACATAAACAAAAGGGACAGGAATATCGCAATTTCAATCAACAAAAAAAAACCAACATTCGAGATGACGTCAAATGCCAAAAAGCATCATCATCTCAATCAAAGACCGTAACAATGCCAAGAGTAGCAATATTCATGATTCTACTTTGAAAGGCGTGCGCTCTAACCAGCTTGGAATCTCGAACGGTTTGTCCGGATCAAAGATAAGCGCCTTCACCGTTGAAGACCATTCCAAAGCTACCAACAGCATCAAAGAAGACGTCGATGCTGTCGTGATACATACTGGTGTAAATAACATTAAATCTTCAAATCCACGCACTGCTGGGAAATCATTTGTAACAGCAGTGCGTGATCTGAAAAAGAAATTTATGGCAGGCCATATAGTCGTCAGCAAGATCGCCCCATGCAGGGATATTCAACTTAACAAAAAACGTGAGATTTTCAATGCCACTGTGGTGTCAGAACTTAGTGAGTAGCAGAACATTTTCCGTAATTCATCATGAAAACATTAACTCTAACTTTCATCTGCGGGACACAATACATCCAAATGCAAGGGGATCTTTAACTTTTGCACGTAACATCGGGAGACATTTATCTAACTTATTCTGTGAAAAACCGAAACGAACATTAAGTTTCGCCGCCACGACGTGCCAGAGTGCACAACTGAAACATATCAGTACCTACAGCACCTGTCGGCCCACCTACAGCGTCTTCAAAGGACTATTAAAAGGGGAAACACTCCGCATCGCAAGAAACTGCTATAACGCAGTTGAAAGAATTGAAGAACTCAACCGGTTCCATTCCAAACTACGAGCGGGGCAGTACGTGTAAACCACGCTAAACAACCTATCAGCCCACTGTGTCGACCCGAGGTGGAAAACCTCACCCAGCGAAGAAAACTAAGCTTCTCATCCTCGGTCAACTAAGACGAGTAATAAAGACAAATCTTGAAAACGTATAAAACAAAAACAATTAAGAAAATGCCCCTAAACAAGGGGCAAACACATCTGACTCGAAAAGTAAATCGGGGCTAAATGTAGAGACTGAAACAACAACAGCCAAAAATTGCTGTGAATGTGGATGTCTCAAACGGTTTGGTCCGCTGACGAGAGGAGTACCATAATACTGTTTATTGCCAATTGCCTTAAGACATAAAGCATTGGAATGTGTGTTGGTGTCGTTACAATTACAAACATCACAGTCGACTCTATCACACAATTCAATGCTCTACACACACTGTCAAAACTTTAAAACTGAACAACTAATCTCACAACCCAATGCGTACCCATTCACACACCCACGCTCATTTCCCACACACACTGACACAACACACACGCCTATTAATCTAAGAGGTCTAAATTAATTAAAGGTATATCGTTTAAAATGAAAACAGACTATCATAGAGTAAATATGTCACTAATTTAGTGATCACATTCGGGTGTAAAACTAACAAGTTAATATATATCGTAAGACTAGGCTAATACTGATATGCACTATTCTCTCAACCGTCGGGGGCGCGCCTTGCCGGGGAGGAGGCTATGGAGTCAACTCGACCAAAAGCACCACCAACAACCAAGGGAATAGCACAAGGGATGGGCGAGGGCGAGGTGCTCTGTAGGCCGGCCACACAATTCCATACACATACGCACACTCACTCAGTCATTCACGAAATCATCAGTCCTCGGCAATGAAACTCTATGATCGGCCCACAGAGCACATCATCGCACGCTTATAGCACTGAAAGGGCTCGGACAGCACTAGGGTAAAAACTGTTACTAAAACGGTTTGTCCGTGCTTTGAGAGCAGAGTAGCGGCGACCAGACGGAAGCAGGTTAAAGAGACAGTTAGCCGGGTGTGTAGTGTCGCGTGCAATAAGACCTGCACGTCTAAGCAGCCGCTGTTGGTATACACTGTCAAGACTTGGCATGTCTCTGCCGACTATTTTAGATGCCGTCCTGACAACACGGTTCAGTCTGTGTTTTACCCGTGCAGACGCACTGCCATACCAGACCGCGATGGAGGATGTCAACACACTCTCGATCGCGGCCCGTTAGAAGTGCAGCATGCCAGTTCTGCTCACACCAAAAGCCCTCAGCCTTCTAAAAAAATAAAGGCGCTGCTGTGCTTTCTTTACAATGTTCTGTGTGTTTTGTTCCCATTTAAGATCATCGGAGATGGTGGTTCCCAGAAATTTAAAATGCTTAACAGTTTCTACGGTTTGATCGTGAACTACGAGAGGGGGGAGGACAGTTTTGTTGCGTCTACCGGCTTCGAAAGCAAAACGTCCTCGAAACACACCTCATTCCTAAACACAAAAAACTGACTGATTTGTTGTGAGAAAAGAGTGTGTTCGGCCGGCCGAAAAAAACAGGCCTTTTCATCGGGTAGTGTGCGATGTGATACACTTTATTACAAACATTAAGTTACCACTATTGCAAACATCCCAGTGGATACTACGATTGGAGGGGTCACTGGTATTCACACTAAGTTTCTGACCGAATGAAATATAAATAAGCTAACTGATTATCATTTCAAATGTGGTAAAGTTAACAACATTATCAAGTCCGGTTCGAAAGCAACTTTGCAATGGTATCCAGATAGTTTAGTTCTAGTTTTTGAGTTAGTACTCAACTGTTTGATATATATCGATTCTTGGTGTTTTGAAAGAGCTCATTCTGTTTTGTATTAGTTATTTGTATTATGGTTTTTGTTTTTGGTTTTTGCTTTCCTTCTCCTTCAGTTGACCTTCTTTCGCTACAAATAAGCCACTGACCATGAAGAAGAGCACAAGCAATATAAAAGTGTTTCAGTGAAATTGCAGATCTATTTCAACAAATTTCCTATCCTTCGAGAATCACATCTCACAGTCTGAGTATTGCTTATTAGCGTTACAATCTCTGAATGTAGAATGTAAAAAACTCCCAAAACTTCGAGGATATTATTATCCTCCTCTATACAACTATGACGCTATATCGAATAAGTCCAAACTGCGTTATACATTAGAGATGACCTAGAATATATCGTCACTAAATACGTACTCTATAATCAAAGATCTAAATGATATCTATATCACTGAGGCCATGGTAAAAAATTAATGATCAAAATACTTTAAATGTGATATCCGTATACTTACCTAGAGGGCCAAAAGATGACAACACTAACTTGCTAAAAGATATTGATTCTCAGCAGACAACTTCCTGTCCATGGATGGTCCTAGGAGACTTTAATGCTCATGCACCGTTCTGGGAGTCTGGATGTACGATAGTTACAAGCAATCGTCTAGCAGAAAATATTTCAGAGTCTAAGTTAATAATTTTAAATGATGGTAGAATCACTAGAATCCCAGATGTATATACCCATAAAGCATCTGCTCTTGATATATCACTAGTAAGCCCAACCCTGGCAACAAATTGCACTTGGATCACTGAGGAAGACTGTTTGGGAAGTGATCATCTTCCAATCATTATACAATTAAACGTTAAAGATAAAGATGAATATTGCAATTTTGAGGGCAAAATTCTAAAGTTTCTGTATGTCAATGCTAATTGGGAACTGTATGAGACAATCTTGCTGTCCCAAAACATTGCAAGCATAGAACATAAAAGTATAGATACACTTTACCGAAATATTACAAAAACTGTTCTTTCTGCTGCGGAGAAGTCAATACCAAAATGCAAAGAAAAAACAAAAGGTAAATATTCAGGTAATGTTTGGTGGAATAAGGAATGTGAACTAGCAGTAAATATTAGGAAGGAACACTTTAAAAAATGGATTAGAAACAAATCTGAAGAGAACATTAGGGAAATGAAGAAAACTAAAATACACTGTAACAGACTTGTGGCGAGAGCCAAAAAGATTCACTGGGCTGAGTTCTGTAAAAATGAGGTGTCTGAATCAAAAGATACATATAAGGTTTGGAAAACAAAATCAGAATTGCAAAATGGATACAAATTACAAGTGTATCCAATCACAGTAGAAGGCAACACATTTCCCAGTGCAGTAGATAAAGCGGAGGCCTTTGTTAATATGTTTGCAGAAAGCAGTCTCACATCAAGTCTTAGTTTACCAAACATAAACCTCAGAAAACAAGAAGAAGTCAAAGCAGATTATCAAGATCCAGTTTCTAATCATTCTCAGTATAGCAATGCTCCAATTTAATATAATGAATCCCTAGATGCTTTACAGTTGTTTGCAAATACTTCTAGCGCAGTGGGTATATATGGAATTTGTTACAAACTACTTTATCATTTACATGAGTCATGGAAAAAAAACTACTACATAAATTTTACCAAAAATGTTGGTTTGATGGATCTCTTCCTACTATCTGAAAGCAGTCAGTAGTAGTTCCAGTACTCAAATCGGTTAAAACACGTACATTGATTAGTAGTTATAGACCTATTGCACTAACATCACAAGCTTGCAAAGTAATGGAACAGATTATTTTAAATCGGCTATTTCATTACTGTGAAACACAGGATATAATTCCATTTAATCAAGCTGGTTTTCGGAAAGGTAGATGTACGACAGACCATTTAGTTAAACTCAAAATTAACATTAAAAAACAAATTTCTAGATGAAAAAGTATATTAGCAACCTTTTTGACGTAAAAAAAGGCTTATGATAGTGTTTGCCATGCCAGATTATTATACAAAATAAAACAGATTGGCACAACCGGGTTTATGTATGAGTACATTAAAAGCTTTTTGTCTGAAAGATTTTTCTGCACCAAAGTTGATAAAAGTTTTCAACCTTTAAGAAAATAGATATGGGTATTTCGCAGGGATCAATAATTTTACCCTTTGTATTCACTGTGTTAATTTACGACCTCCCAAAATCTCTCTCACAGAACACAACTGTTGCACAATATGCAAATGATATTGCTATATGGATAAACACTAATCTCAGAAACGTATCCCAAAAGAATCGTAGATAACGTTAAAGAAATTTATCAGATTGAACTGGACAAATTAACAAACTATATGAAAGAAAATGGTCTAGAACTATCTGGGGGAAAAAACATGTCTAATGCTTTTCAATAATGGGGAAAGTGCTAAAACATTGCCTAAATTACCCCTAAACGGGACGCCTTTAAACTACCAACATTGTGTAAAGTTTTTAGGTGTACTTTTTACATCAAAATTATCTTGGAGAATTCATATTGAAGCCATATTAAATAAAGCAAGAAAAAGACTTAACTTGTTAAAAATTATAAACTTCAAACTATGGAGTCAGGACATTAAAACTGTTTTACACCTTGGTACATCTTTAGTTCGATCAACACTTATCTATGGTCAAGAAGTCTAATTTACTGCCCCAGCTACACTTCTACAGAAGCTGCAAAGCATTGACAATAAAGCAGATAAATTAGCCATTGGAGTGCCAGTTCATACTAATAGTGTAAAAACCTACAAAGAAGCAGGTATTCTGTCTTTATCTGACCAACGTAAATTAGCAACTGCAAAATACATTGTCCGAAGCATGTCCGTCAAAAATTCAGTGCGAGAAGACATATTTTTTGACGCAGATTTGGATTTCCCGAAGAGAGCGCAAACAATCCCGTATCTTTTACCTTCATTATAATTATGTCAAAGATGCTATAGAAAACTGCAATATAGATATCAAGTCTATTCCCGTTTTACCTGTAACGCCTACTATACCTCCGTGGGAATATATTAATGCTACTTTCCATATAGATTACACAGATTTGAAAAAAAGATGAGGATGTGAACGTTTTTAAAAAAATTTAGTGAAAGAAAAATTACAGACAACATATTTTAAACATTTGAAAATTTTCACAGATGGATCTGTCTTAGATTCTTCAGACTGTGGTGCAGGCTTTGTTATTCCACATCTCTAAGTGAAGAAATCTGTTTATCTCGGTAAAGGATTTTCTATATTTACGTCTGAACTGTAAACGATTCTCATGGCACTAAATTTTATTCAACTTCTACCTTATGATATATTTAACATTTTGATTTGTGTCTATT
The DNA here is from genome assembly GCA_036245525.1 of Semisulcospira habei. Classification (NCBI taxonomy): domain Eukaryota; kingdom Metazoa; phylum Mollusca; class Gastropoda; family Semisulcospiridae; genus Semisulcospira; species Semisulcospira habei. The sequence goes on along the minus strand of BTPG01000003.1, from coordinate 250,542,416 downwards.
CTAAATCTGTCCTATATAGTCTAAAAAGCTGGGATTGTAACAATAGAAAAAACTTAGTATATGAAATAAAACATATTATGAGCTGTATTATGTCCAGAGGAATAGGGATCGATTTTCTTTGGATACCTTCACACTGTGAAATTTATTGAAATGAAATTTGTGACAGACAAGCAAAAAAGGAAGCTATAAATAGAGAAAACTTAGCAGTTTGTGTTAATATTCAATTATCTCTACATGAAATGTACTCTGTGCTAAACAGCTTTTTTTCACAAAGATGATATTAAATATACTTATCATGTTCCACCTTGTTCAAGAAAAACAGCTTCAATGATATACAGGTTAAGACTAAATTCTTGGAAAACAAAATACGCATAAGACATCAAATGCGAGTGCTTAAGCCCCATCTCTGTTAAACATATAATCTGTGAGTTTCCTATTACAATGAATCTGTTGGAAAAAAAAAAAAAAAAAAAAAAAAAAAAAACATAGCAGTTGATTACTTAGCAGAAAATTTGTATGACATCTTACATAGAAATATTGCCATTCCAATAGTTAATATAATAATTCATAGTCTGTTGGGTAAACTATTATAATAAGTAATTTGTGTGTGTGATTGGATGTTAATTATTGCTTTTCTTTGATATTCACAAGTTGTGTGTTTGGTTGATTTTTTTTTTTTGATTTTTTTGGGGGGTCTAATATCACCAATGTGTGAAAAGACGTTAAATAAATTCCTGATCCAGATCCTGACACCAAGGAAAAGATCCACCATGATAGTTCAAGGTTGATGCCAGTATAGTTTGGCGCCTATGGACGCCAAGCTATTCTGGCAAAACCCTTGAACTATCATGGTCGATCTGTGTCCTGCACTGCACTGCAGTCTTCAGAGGACAACGGCAACAGTTTGGGGATTTCGGTCTTGGGGTACAATCAGTTAACTTATTCGTGTTTATAGCATCCGTGACTAATGTAAGCAACATAATTATATTACACGAAAATGGAAACGTAGAAATACGAGCTCGTAAAACTCTCAACGGAGGTGCGTAATGCCGTCACATGAAATAATTCAAGATAGATATGCAGGTTTCTAATTTTCTTTCATGGACAAAACACGTAAGCTGCGGTCAGAGCTCGATATACTCGATAAGCAGCAAAGCGTCCTCGACAGACGAGAGAATGGGAACATCGGCAGACTGCCACGCAGCCATAAACGGCAACACAACCAAATTCTGGGCGAGCGTCAACGGAACAGCTCCTCCAAACTGTTTTTCTACATCGGAGGAGCGATACCCGCACTGGTGGGTGGACCTGGGACGCGATGTCAACATCCACAACATCACCATGTACATCGAGTGTGAGTCATTTAGACACTGGCGTGGGTGTGTCACCGATTGAATCTTTCTTTTAGTCATCATGGAAATAAGATATTCGGATGCTTTGTTGTTGTTGTTGCTGCTGTTTATATTTTTTTATTTTATGGTTTTTTTTTTTAATTTATTTTTAATGAAATGACTGAATTTCGTCAAATTATTTTTAATTCTCACAATAATTCTACAACAAATTCATGCTAAATTTAATCTTAAACGAATATGAAAATACCATTGTCAGTCAGATTACGAGTTACTTTTGCTAAAACATAAAACGTTAAGCAAAGAAGTACCCAACGGAGAAAGAAACACGCTTAGAAAAGACGGGTACAACACAATTTATTAATATTTCGGGTAAATACCCTTTGTCAAAATAGACAAACAAACAAACATAGAGATTAGCCGCTACTTATCTTCAATGGCAGAAGGAATGTGGCAACTGAAGGAGGTGACGTAAAATAAAAGAAAAGAAAAGGAAGAACAAAAGTGCGAAAAAAGTAAAAATGACGTCAACGAAAAATCGCGTAAGAGAGAGACTCGGAAAGAACCTGAACACGAGAGACAAGAGTGTGTGCAAGCACGTGCAGGAGCGAGCGAAAGAAAAGGCGTGTAGATGAGGCCAGAGAAAGAGAGAGAGAGAGAGAGAGAGAGAGAGAGAGAGAGAGAGAGAGGAGAGAGAGGAGAGAGAGAGAGAGAGAGAGAGAGAGAAGAGAGAGAGAGAGATGAGAGAGAGAGAGAGAGAGAGCGAGACGGAGAGAGAGAAAGAGAGAGAGAACGAATGGGGAGTACCCTTGGGCACGAAGTAGGCTGAGTGTCTAATACACAAAGCCTGCTAAACACCAACCCGAAGGCAAACTTTATATCACCTTCAAGTTGAGGACTACCTCGGGGAAAAAACGGGAGGACCCCGGGAAAAAAAACCCCAGCATTTAGCACGGTACACAACAAGTAATAAGTCATGAAAACAAAGCAAAGAATCAAAATCAGTAAGAGAATATTGGTATAAGGGGAGAGTAGGTAGTTGTGAAACCGTCTTCAAGGGTAACTCAAAAAATAAGGGGGAGAGAGAGAGAGAGAGAGAGAGAGAGAGAGAGAGAGAGAGAGAGAGAGAGAGAGAGAGAGAGAGAGAGAGAGGAGAGAGAGAGAGAGAGAGAGAGAGAGAGAGAGAGAGAAAGAGAGGGAGGGAGATGGGGGCGGGGGGGGAAGGGGGGAAGGAGTAAGGAGGAAGGGGAAAAAAAAAAAAAAAAAAAAAAAAAAAAAAAAAAAAGGGAGGGGGGGGGGGGGGCGGAAGACAATCAGCCAGAGCCACCAACCCCATCCAACGGGCACCCACCAGCCCACAGAAAAACACACAGGTACGCAACAAGACGACCACATACATCCCCAAGGGATGCACACGATCGCCCCGCCCCAAAACCGCGTATCAAACCGTGAGCCGGAGACCCGGTGCCCGACAGGGAAGGGCAAGGGATCCAACTAAACGTTCGGCCAGCGCTGAGAAAGTCCCCAAGGGAAATGTACATATCAACCAGCGCCAACAGCACGTAACTGATTAGTGAGTAGTAAATCAGTGAGGTAAAGTAGCAGACACAAGCAAGGTAAACAATGTTAATCTTTCATATTCATCCCGAGTGGCGCCACAGTGCCCAGTTTATTAATCAGAAATTTTTCACGGTCTTTCCTGGCCCAGACATTACTGGCTTGCATAAGCCAGAGGCATTTAACTCGAATGTCTGAGACGGAGTGGTCGGCCTGATTGAAATGTCGTCCGACCGGTCTGTTGTATTGGTACTTGACAGACTGAAGATGTTCTTGGAAACGGTCGTTGATGGTTCTTTCCGTCTCTCCAACATAGAGTTGGCCGCATTTAACACAGGAGATGACATAAATCACGTTGGTGGTTTGACACGTGAAGTATCTGTCTATGTTGAATTTGTAACGTGGACCATTGACCACGGTGGAAGGGCAAATAAAAGGACACGTCTTGCAATTAGGAACATTGCACGGAGTGGAGCCGGAGGCTCTGGTGGTATGACGAGGCTTGAGAGTAGAGCGAACAAGCATGTCCCGCAAATTAATATCCCTCTTGAAAGCTACCAACGGAGGTTCAGAAAAGATAGCAGCAGATTCTTGACTGGATGACAAAAGACCCCAGTTAGAAAGAAGGATTTTACGCACCGGATTGGTGTGGGGATGGTAGATCATGGTTACGATAGGTCTGTCACTATCAGCGGTAGGTTTAGTCTGCAGTGTACTCGCGCGACTAAGTTTTTGAACCGTTTGGAGAGATCCTTGAACAACAGTATGTGGGTAGTGTCTTTCGATGAAAAATCCAGCCATTTCTTTGGATTGAACATCAAAATCTGATTCTTCGGAACATATTCTTTTTAGCCGAAGAAACTGGGAATAAGGGATGCTGTTTTTAGTTTTGGGGTTTACTTTACCTCACTGATTTACTACTCACTAATCAGTTACGTGCTGTTGGCGCTGGTTGATATGTACATTTCCCTTGGGGACTTTCTCAGCGCTGGCCGAACGTTTAGTTGGATCCCTTGCCCTTCCCTGTCGGGCACCGGGTCTCCGGCTCACGGTTTGATACGCGGTTTTGGGGCGGGGCGATCGTGTGCATCCCTTGGGGATGTATGTGGTCGTCTTGTTGCGTACCTGTGTGTTTTTCTGTGGGCTGGTGGGTGCCCGTTGGATGGGGTTGGTGGCTCTGGCTGATTGTCTTCCGCCCCCCCCCCCTCCCTTTTTTTTTTTTTTTTTTTTTTCCCTTCCTCCTTACTCCTTCCCCCCTTCCCCCCCCCCCCCCCGCCCCCATCTCCCTCCCTCTCTT
>BTPG01000003.1:250420713-250533213 GCA_036245525.1 Semisulcospira habei | reverse complement strand
CAATCGTTGCTGTACCATCTATTTTTACTCCTGAAACGAAAACCACCCAACTGAAAGAGGCATAGATCCTCGTGAGCCCCCGCAACTGCAGGGGGATGGTTAGGATCTATGCCTCTTCCTGGGATAATCTACGCTCGTGATCTTCTCAAGCAATGGGGATCCGTTAAGTTTTTCACCCAGAGGCATAGATCCTCCAAACCGCCTCAAACTGGCTGCAACTGGGTTAAACCGGCTTTGCGCATAGGCACCTGTTGTTCGTGGCGAAAAAAACGAACTGAAGTAACGAAATTTTTAAAGAAAGAAATCGATAATCGTTACTTTTATTTTTTAATTTGTTTAATTTTCTTTAACTTTTTAAAAACATTAACGCGTTAAATTTTCTTTAACCCAAAATTTAATTTGTTAAATCGTTAAATCTTCCAACCCTGATGATCGTAGCAAATGTGCGATCGCTTCGTAACAAGACTGATGAACTTCTATTCCTGCTGGAGACAAAACGCAAATTCAAAGACTTTTGTGTGTTCTGAAACTTGGTTAGATACATCTACGCCTGATTCTGCGTATCACCCACAGGCTTCACTATCTTCAGGTCTGGTCGCTGTCCTACTTTATCCAACAAGGGCAAAGGGGGCGAGGTGTTCTTTCTCGTGAATAACCAGTGGTGCACAGACGCCAAAGTACTGACCCAGTTCTATTCCCCTGACCTAGAAACTCTTACAATAAAGTGCCGTCATTTTTACCTGCAAAGGGGATGTTTTGGTCTGTCATCCTTACCGCTGTGTATATTCCTCCTCAAGCCAACACAGCCACTGCCATAGTCAGCCTTCTGACATTGTTACTGAACATGAAAACTCAAGTCCAGACTGCGTTTCACTTGTCGCTGGTGATTTCAACAAAGCCAGTCTACGGAAAGAACTGCCAAAATAGGTTCAACAAGTGACATGCGCTACGAAAGGTGACAATATTCTCGATCACTGTCATTTAACTATCAAGAATGCTTTCCATTCAGTCGCACACGCACCTCTTGGCAACTCTGATCATAACATGATCTATCTAATCCCGTCCTACAAGCAACAAATTAAGCGTGAAAAGTCCGTCAAGCACGGTGCGGAATTGGACGGATGCTGCGGCGGAGACACTTCGTAGCTGTTTTGAGGATACGAACTGGGGCGTGTTCAGAGATGCAGCTTCGGACATTGACTTATACACAGAGACCGTGACAGATTACATCAAACTTTGTGAGAACCAGTGTATTCCAATCAAAACTATCGTGCAATACCCGAATGACAAGCCCTGGTTTCATGGTGCCATCAAACAAAAAGTGAAATCTAAAGACGATGCATTTTTATCGGGTGACAAACAACAATACAAAAAGGCAAAATATGATTTACAGCGAAGCATTAAAGCTGCTAAGCTGAACTACTGTAGTAAGCTTGAAAATAATTTATCCACAAACAACTCACGTGCCTTATGGCAAGGCTTACAGAAAATTACCAACTACAAGCAAGCATCTAAACCAGCAGACACACAAGACCCCACTCTACCAGACCAACTGAACGTGTTTTACAGCAGATTTGACAAGCAAAATGACCACCCCCCCCCCCCCCCTGTGCTGCATACACTCAGTGACGAGGACACTCAGCCTTTTGTTGTCAATGAATACGATGTCAAGCAAATGTTTGAGAGGTTGAATGTTCGCAAAGCTGCAGGCCCGGATGAAATTTCGCCCAGCCTGCTCCGTCACTGTGCTAGCCAGCTCTCAAACGTTTTCACAGACATCTTTAACTGGTCCCTCAGAATCTGTAAAATTCCACTATGCTTAAAAAAATATGTTATCATTCAGGTCCCGAAAAAGTCCAGAGTTTCCTCCCTTAACGAATACAGCCCTGTTGCCCTACGTCTGTCAGGAAAACGTTTGAACGTCTGGTTCTGCAAAACATTAAAACTGTTATCCCGCCCACCTTATATCGCTACCAGTTTGCCTTTCGGGCGAATCGGTCAGTGGAGGACGCCGTCTCCTTGGGTCTGCATCGTGCACTGGAACATCTTGAGAAGGCCAGCACGTATGTTAGGGTATTATTTGTGGACTACAGCTCCGCATTCAATACTATTGTGCCACCCAAGCTCTATGAGAAACTGATCCAGCTAGTTTTTGACAGTTCACTATGCCAGTGGATCAACGATTGTTTGTCAGGTAGACCTCAGGTAGTCAGAGTTGGTCCGTGCAGTCAGCATTCAGACCCAGGGAGTCGACAGTCAGGTGGATGTAACCACTCGTCTGGTTCATGTAGTCGCATTTCTAAGCCCGTCACACTGAGCACGGGTGCACCCCAAGGATATGTTTTGCCCCCTATGTTATACTCTCTTTTTACCCATGATTGTAAATCGACGGATGATAACTCCCTTACAGTTAAATTTGCTGCCGACACCACTGTTGAAGGTTTTATTTTAAACAACAATGAAACAGCATACAGAGAGTCGATGAACTTTTTGGCTGGTGTTCTGACAATAACCTTGACCTGAATGTGCCTAAAACGAAAGAAATGGTCATGGATTTCAGGAAAATCAAAAGTGGCATTGTTCCCCTCACTATTCATGGTAGCCATGTTGAAATTGTTTCAGGTTTCTCGGCACCCACATCTCAAACGATCTTAAATGGGAGAAAAACGTTGATTCTTTAGTGAAAAAATCGCAGCAACGATTGTATTTTCTCAGACGTCTTAAAACGTTTGGCGTCAGCAGACAAATTTTGACCAACTTATACCGGGCAGTCATAGAAAGTATTTTGACCTTGTCCATGACCGTTTGGTTTGGCAGTACCACACAGAAAGAGCGATCCAAACTAAACAGAGTAGTAAACACTGCATCGAAAATCATAGGTATCGATTTGCCCTCGTTAGAGTCCCTCTTCCACGAAAGAATGCTAAAAAAGTCTAGATCCATCCTCTGAGATGATTCCCACCCAGCCCATGAGTTGTTTGAGATGTTGCCAACAGGGTGCCGTCATTGAGCGATCGGAACACGCACGAGTCGTTTTAAAAACAGTTTTTACACAACTGCTGTCCAGGCTTTTAATGATGCAAACAAACGCCAAACTTTCCCACTGTTTAATGTGTATATATATATATATATATATATATATATATATATATATATATATTTTTTGTTTATTACATGGTATTTATATGGCGCATAAAAGTGTGTTCTGCACAGCCGTGTAGATGAAGTATTGTGCTGATAGCTGGGCAATTATATATATATATATATATATATATATATATATATATATATATATATATATATATATATATATATATATATATATATATATATATATATATATATATATATAAGGAGGTTCCAAGATGGCGGCCATACCACACCTCGTCAGGCCGCCCGCTCCGGTAGAAATGGTCGCCACCCACAGTCTAGCAGTCATTGGGCCTTCGTAGTGATATATGATGGCGGACCCTGCAATGCTACATCATGACTGGTGTTTCTTTTCGATGACATTTGGGAATTTGTTGTGCTGTTGCTGTTAATTGGATTTTCAGTAGTTTCTTTCGCCGTCAGTGCAATGCTAGTTTATACACGCCGGCTGATTTTTTGTTAGTGCCAGAAGAACAGCGCGCATTATGCTGTGGCAAGAAAACAACGTGCTTTTCTACCCCTTCAAGCATCTCGGGAGTGGCTGTTCCCACGCCACGCTCAACATCACTGCCGAGGCGAGTGCCAGCAGGCTTCGGGCCCCAACATTCCAGGCGAGAGACGTGATGACGGACACAGTGACTGTGTTTCTTACAACACTGACTTAACAGCGTGTGCTTGTGTGTACTGTGCTTTAAAAACAAATTTGGACTGCCGCTTTTACGTAAATTTTGTAGTTTTTACTATTATTGCTTAAAAATAAGTAGGTGTGAAGTTATATATTAGTTAGGTTATAGTCAGTGGTGACTGTTTATGCCGGAGCGACTGTCTAATAGCCGGCGCTGTTCTTATAGCGACGGGCCCCCAGGTAGCAACTGTGGAAGTATAATTCGTCTTTTTGTTTTGTTGATGCGTATCTCTCATTTGTGTAACTAGTATCAGCCAAGCAGAAAGTTTAAAAACATTATATTACGTGTTTAAGAGATACTATGATAGGGCTGTCCTTAGTTTGCTTTGTGTTAGGGAGGTTCAGGTCGGGTTGGGGCCGTTGGCGTCGGCCATGAGACGCCTTGGCGACGGGCTTCACCCGTCCCGAGCCATTGTCCATTTCAGTGTTGTGTGTAAACTGTTGTGTGAGTGTGGGTGATTGCGAGTTGCACCTGAGGTGGCGAAACAAATTTTCCTGTACGTGGCAACATGTATTTGGAACAATAAAGTTGATTCATTCAAGTTGATATATATATATATATATATACAGTCACTCACTCATCATGGCTTGGCTTCGCGAACGAAGATTCTATAGGGCTTGCCCACGTCGTCTGCAGGCATTTTCGTGACTGCGGAGGCCAATCCGGGACAGGCAAATTCGACCGCAGTGGCTGCAGGGGAAGGTCTGGTCAGGGTTCTGAGTTACGACAACTCTGTTTTTTTTCTCCTGAGCCGCTTGTCCTTGAGGTTAGCTCTGCGAGAGTACTCAAAGGAGACGGCTGCCTTGTGAATGGTGGAGCGCCAGGTGTCACGGTCCGCAGCAAGCGAAGACCACTGGCGGTGGTCGATTTGGCAGGCACTAAGTGACTTCTTGAGACCGTCTTTGTATATCTTCTTTGGTGCCCCTCTGTCTCGGTGTCCAGTGGCGAGCTCGCCGAACAGAGTGATCTTGGGTAGGCGATGATCCTCCTTCCTGGAGACGTGCCCCGCCCAGCGAAGCTGTGTCCGCAGCAGCAAAGCCTCGATGCTAAAAGTTTCTGCCTGTTGAAGGACCTCGACGTTGGTGACATAGTCACTCCAGTGAATGCTGAGGATGGTACGCAGGCAGCGCTGGTGAAAGCGTTCGAGGAGTCGTAGTTGGCTGCGGTAGAGGGCCCAGGACTCGGAACCGTACAGCATGGTGGTGAGGACGACAGCTCTGTACACGCTGATCTTGGTGCCTTTTTTCAGCTGTTGATTGTGCCACACCCGCTTGAATAGTCGCCCGAAAGCACTGTTCGCTTTTGCCAGCCTGTTGTCCAGCTCCTTGTCCAGCTTGGCGTCTGACGTGATGATGCAGCCGAGGTAGGTAAACTGGTGTTCAGACATCAGTTCGGACTCGCCGATGGTGATGTGGGGAGGGCGATGCTCTTCCTTGGGTGCTGGCTGATGAAGGACCTCTGTCTTTTTCAGACTGACCTCAAGTCCAAAGAGCTGGGCAGCATCTGCGAAGCAGGATGTAATGCGCTGCAAGGCTCTCTGTGTGTGCAACGAGGGCAGCGTCATCAGCAAAGAGCAGCTCACGAATCAGTTGGTCTAGGGTTTTCGTGTGGGCCTGCAGTCGTCTGAGGTTGAACAGGCTGCCATCGAGACGATACCTGATGTACACTGCGTCGTCATCGTCGAGGTCCACTGTGGCCTGCTTCAACATCATGCTGAAGAAGATGGTGAAGAGGTCGGTGCCAGCACGCAGCCTTGCTTCACGCCGTTGCGAATGGGGAATGGTTCTGAGAGGTCACTGTTTAGTCTGACCTGGCCTTGCTGGTCCTCGTGGAGCTGGACGATCATGTTGAGAACTTTGGGGGACAGTCTAGTCGCTCCAGGATCTGCCACATACCTTGCCTGCTCACAGTGTCAAACGCTTTCGTTAGGTCGACAAACGTTCCGTACAGCCCTTTGTTCTGCTCGCGGCACTTCTCCTGAAGCTGTCTCAGCACAAAGACCATGTCGGTGGTACTCCTGTTGGCTCTGAAGCCACACTGGCCCTCTGGGAGGTGGTCTTCAGTGATGGCAGGTACCAGCCGATTCAGGAGCAACCTTGCGAGAATTTTCCCGGCAATGGACAGCAGGGTAATTCCACGATAATTAGAGCAGGCAGACTTCTCTCCTTTGTTCTTGTACAGGGTGATGATGACTGCATCACGGAGATCCTTTGGTAGTGTTCCTTTTTCCCAGCAGCAGAGAAAGAGGTCGTGGAGCTTGTTGTGCAGTGCTGGGCCTCCATGTTTCCATATCTCTGGCGGGATTCCGTCAATGCCTGCTGCTTTGCCACTCTTGAGCTGGTGGATGGCTGTGAGGGTCTCTTCGGCGATGGGCGGTTCGTCCAATTCAACCTTTAGTGGAAGGTGTGGGATTTGGAGGATGACTGTTTCTTGAACAGTGCGCTCAGCGCCGAAGAGGTCCTGAAAGTACTCCGACCAGCGGTTCAAGATGGAGGTATTATCTGTGAGGAGTGCCTGTCCATCAGCGCTTTACAGTTTTGCCCAGCTATCAGCACAATACTTCATCTACACGGCTGTACAGAACACACTTTTAGCTACGGAGCGGTCGGGTGAAACTGACTTGAGTGCAAGATAAGCCATCGGTGGCAATTAATCATTAGCGCGCGCCTAGTCTTACTGACTGGAAGAACTGTTTATGATACTATAAGAAGAGAATGCTCTTCCAATATCATACTACTAAATGTATCTGCTGTCAAACATCCCGCAGGGTATGTAGAAAACTGAGGAAGCAAAGTTAGAGAACAATACACACAGGCATAACACACACACACACACACACACACACATCATTAATCCCGCAACAGAGATTATAGAAGGAATAGTTGATGCCAGACAGTGACCTAGATAGCCTGCTGGCAGCGGGGAGTGACTGCATACCACGGCAGCAGGTGGATGGCCAAACTAATGTGCAGGAAATAGGGCTAACTGCACTGCTGTGTGTATGATGCAAGTGACGTGTTCAGTTTTATATTTCGATACGCCTATGTAATTTGTGTTACTGTGAAATCGTGTTTATTGCCTTTATTTTTATACCACAATAGTTACTAAGGCATACGGTGTGTGTGTGTGTGTGTGTGTGTGTGTGTGTGTGTGTGTGTGTGTGTGTGTGTGTGTGTGTGTGTGTGTTTGTGTGTGTGTGTGTCTGTGCGTGTGTGTGTGTGTGTGTGCGTGTGTGTGTGTTTGTGTGTGTGTGTGTATGTGTGTGTGTGTGTGGTGTGGTGTGTGTGTGTGTGTGTGTGTGTGTGTGCACGTGAGTAGCTTAATTATATTTTAATGTGTTTAATGTCCTTCCTTTTATGTTGCGCAGCACCGCAACGATTTCCTAATGTATTGTTACATATGGCAATAGATTTCTATCATATCATCATCTTCATCATGTTGGTTACACAACTTTGCATCCACGTTCCCTGGAGAGGTGGGGCTCCTTAGCGTGGACTTAACAACGTTTGCAGAAACGCGGTATGCGTCCGCTGGCAGTAAAAGGGAAAACATTCAACTTCTGGCCTTTCTGCTCTTTGCACCATGAACTATATACTCACGTTCTTTCCATAGATCTAAATGTGCCACGAGTGATGTATCTAAATATTGCACTGTATGGTTATATACACAAGTATTTATTTGTTGAAATGTGCAGATAAAAATGTTATAGTATTAATTGTAGTGTTTCTGTTTATGTGTGTACGGTCGCGAAAGTCATAACATTTGCACAGTGTGCATGTTTACAAGGTTGTCCGGTGAACAAACATGGCGGGCCACACTGTGAGCACGACTGCAGTGTACACTGTAAGGATTATGTACCGGGGACAGCTTGTGATTCTATCTCCGGGAACTATCTCAATGGTAAATGATGTGTTAGTTAGTTATTTGGGTTTAACGCAGAGCAGGCAACTAAGGCCATCTCACGGCGGGTATGTGTTAAGATACCAAGTTTGCCGTGTGCATAATCTTATCGTGTTATTATTTCTTCCATGCGGGTCTTGACCTCTCGACACATCGTTCCTAGGTTACAATTAATTCGGGTATTTACTTATTCACCGCACGCCATCAAAAAACAAGACAAAGATTTGCCTGTTGATATTTCAAAAACGGTTTAACATATTGAAATTCTGATCTCGTCACAGTAAAGTATGTTTAGTACTCTTTACAGGACTCTCAGCTGCATTTTGTCCATTGTGTTGTCTTTAGTCTATGACCCGGTACAACTACCTACCTCCCAAAATAAATAAAAAATCGGAAGAGGGACATTTGTCTGTGTGCTGCGTTGTTTTAACACACATCTCATGCTTGGCCAGACACACACCAAAAAACCCACAGATAACACCATTTTAAACTACGTTCATTTTCCTTGAAAACATGTAGATGCCGAGTCTTTTCAGATGAAAACGTTTTACGTGTGTGGTTTTGCATACGTTCACTCTAAAAAGCATCGGACATTTAAGATTCAGCCGCAAATGCTTCGCATCTGAGGGCTACAAAAGCTTAATTTTATCAGCACTTGTACGCAGAAGAATCATTTTCCATTCAGCCGCAACAAAAAAGGAGGACTTTGATTGAAGAATGGGGGTGTCTTTGTCACAGGTCCGCGCCCACCCTCCGAACGTAACATTGATTGACTTGATTACTTGCTCGTGGTCTGTTTACATCAGTGCGTGTGTGCTTGCATGTGTACGTGTTTATTTGTTTTCCCTTCTTTGTCTGTTTGGTCTGTATTCTCATAATGTGACAATGTGACTGTGTGTGTGGGGGGGGGGGGGGGGGTATGTGTGCGTGCGTGCGCGCGCGCGTTTGTGTGTGTGTGTGTGTGTGTGTGTGTGTGTGTGTGTGTGTGTGTGTGTATGTGTGTGTGTGTGTGTGTCTGTGTGTGTGTGTGTGTGTGTGTGTGTGTGTTGGGTGTGTGTGTGTGTGTTGCTTCATGATTCAATACACAGCGATAATTAAAAAAAAACAAGACAACGATTTGCTGGTCGATATTTTGCAAACGGTTTAACTTTTTGAAAGTCTGTTTTCGTCACAGTGAAGTAGTGCTAATCCTCTTTACGGCACTTGCAACTGCATTTTGACCATTGTGTAGTCTTAACGCTGTGACCCGGTAAAGCTACCTACCCCAACAAATAAAAATCGCAAAACATAAATTTATTTGTGTGCTGCGATGTTTTAGCTCACATTTCATGTTTGGCTAAACAAATCTAAGAGCGGATAACATCGTTTTAAAATGGCTTAAATTTTCTTGAAATCCTGAAGATGGGGAGTCATTTCAGCAGAAAACCTTTTTTGTATGTTCTTTTCACACGTTCACCCTTAAAAAATCGGATATTTAAGATTCAGCCGCAAATGCCTCGCCTCTGATGGCACTCTATCTAATTTCTTCTGCACTTGTAGGCAAAATAACCATTTTTCATTCTGCTGCAACAAGAAAGGTGGATTGTGAGTGAAAAATGGGGATGTCGATAACATAGATACTCGCCTACCCTCCTAACGTAAAATTGATTACCTTGATTACTTACTGTGTACGTCAGTGCGTGTGTGCTTGCATGCGTATGTGTTTCTTTGTTTTCTGTTGTTTGCTTGTTTGTTTTGTATGTATTGTATCATGAGAATATATATATATATATATATATATATATATATATATATATATATATATATATATATATATATATATATATATATATATATATATATATATATATATATATGTGTGTGTGTGTGTGTGTGTGTGTGTGTGTGTGTGTGTGTGTGTGTGTGTGTGTGTGTGTGTGTGTGTGATCGTGTGTGTTGGTTCATGATTCAAAACGTGTATTTAAGGTGATCTGCTGGCCGTCTGTTTACGACAGTACGTGTGTCCCCCCCGCCCCGCCCCCCCCTCCCCCCGCCCCATCCCCCCCCCCCCCCACACACACACACATTCACATGGTCACATTATGAGAATACATACAAAACAAACAAACAAGCAAACAACAGAAAACCAATAAACACATACGCATGCAAGCACACACACGATGACTACACAGACCACCAGCAAGTACTCGATTCAATCAAGTTTACGGTTTGGAGGGTAGGCGCGTACCTGTGACAACGATATCACCATTTTTCATTCAAAATCCGCTTTTCTTGTTGCAGCTAAATTGGAAATTAATGATTTTTCTGGCTACAAGTGTAGAGAAAATTAGGCTGAGTGCCATCAGATGCGAGGCATTTGCGACTGATTCCTTCATGTCGGATGCCACGGTTTTCGATGGTTAACGTGTGGAAAAGGCCACACAAAAACGTTTTCTGCTGAAATGACTCCGCATCTTAAGGTTTTCAAGAAAAAAAGAACGCATTATAAAATGGTATTATCCACTTTTAGTGTGTCTGGCCACACATGAGATGTGTGCTAAAACAATGCAGCACACAGAGAAATGTCCGTCTTGCGATTTTTTATTTTAGGGGTAGGTAGCTTTACGGGACACAACGTAAAGACTACGCAATGGACAAAGGTGCAGCTGAATATGCTGTAAAGAAGACTAAAATTACTTTACTTTACATTTTAGATTTACAAAATGTTAAGCCTTTTGTAAAGTATTGACCGCTCATCTTTTTTTTTTTTTAATGGCGCACATTTTTTAAATTTTTTTTTAAACAAAAGCTGAATTTACTAATGACTTGAAATAGAAAACAAACGAAAACGATTGGAGTAGATATTACACATACTGATTTCGCAGATATGAAATGTTGAAAAGAGTTAGTTATTTGGGTTTAACAACGAGCAGGCTACTCAGGACATCTCACGGTCGTGAAAAGACACATGCGTTAAGGAAGAACTACATTGTGCATGTACAATGAAACATTGAAACCATATATAGTATTTTAATTTATATCCTACACACACACGAACGGAGGAAAGACGCCAGGAAACGTGTGAGTCGCTGGACTGTCAGGTGAAATTGACGAGATGTGAGCTGGCAAAATCGACAACATGAGAAAAGAACAATATAAACATACCTGCTGGTATTTTCCGAAGTTATGCGTGATCAACAAACAAGTAGAATTTACTCGCACGATTATCAAAGCGCCGATGTCTTCAAAGACGAAATCTACGCGCTGAGTCGATAGCGATATGCAGTTGTCTGCCATTCGTGTGTATTGTCTAAACACCGCAATCAGCCGCAGAATGAGGCACGGTTTTGTTTTGAACTGAGTACATAATTATATTGAGCAACATTTTGCTTGATATAGTGCCGATAACCGACAGATCTGATTACTTGACCCGTATCAGATGTCCGAGTCGCAAGACGAGGACATTTTGATTTGGGTCTCGTAATCACATCTGCATGTTATCGGTACTATATTAAACAAAATGCTGCTCAGTAAAATATTATAGCAGATAACCGCTGCTTTCACTCTACTTTGTGACTGTCTATATCAGTGACAGGGGTGGATCCTGGGGCGTGGGGGGAGGGGTGGGGGGTGGGGGGTCCTGTAATGGTTCCGGAAAACACCTCCAGGCCAAAATTCTGTACAATGCTATAACAAAGTCCTTTTTTGGCGATTCTGTATAAGGAAAACAAAATGAGTACCGATTGCGGAGGTAGGACTGCTGAATTTGTTTTAAAAGAATACCGGAACCGGAATTCACAATGTACTTTGATAATTTAATAGTGGATGTTGTGCAATATTTTACTTAATATCTCAATGGTTCGTTTTATTTGTGTGATTCTGTAACTGTCTATTCATTCTTACTGATAATTGTGATACTATATTGTGATATTATGTTTTATAACTTATTTATGCTCGGCAAGCAAAGATATAGGTCCTTCTTATGGACAATAAAGTTCTTGAATCTTGAATGATCTGATTTGAGTTTAATGCATTTGACGAAATGCGCTACGTTGACTAGGAGCTACTAAAAGAACACTGTATATACGGAAATAAACGTGATCTTTTACAGTATTTCAGTGTTATTAACGTAGGCCTGTCTCGCGAAACGTGTGTGTAAATGTGTTATCGGCCTAATCCTGGCGGATCTGACAGGGTGGGGGAGGGAAGTGGAGGGATGGCGAGGTTTCACAGTGGCAGATCCGAGAAGCGCGTTCTTCCTGTGGTTGTGAACCGCAACCCCAACCTCCCCCACACTTGGAAGAAAAGAGGAACGTGTGAAGATACTTGATAAAAAAAAAAAAAAAAAAAAAAAAAAAAAAACCCAAACAACATCCAACACAATATCGGGAGTACGAGGGTCTCATTGGCTCCCTTTCGACAAGCTTGGAGATAGCCGAGATCATCCTCGTTGTGCCCAATTTCATACGTATCACAATCACGCCTTTTAAAGACAGTTTACAATTAGCTATTTAAAAGCGCCGTATTACAATACCCATTTTATCAACAACAATCAACAGTAGACGATCACTGGTTCAGACAATATTGGCCGTTTTGGATACATAATACATTTATGGAGGTGCCTTCTGGGGTAGATGGTCTTAGATAATTCAAGGAACGAAATCTTAAAATACGAAAAATAGGTATATAATTATGTACCAACTCCATAATTTTTCCGTTCCTTGGCACATGCACTGCTTAACAAGCGGATTCAAATTCATGAATGTGCTCGATATACTTTCCTTCCCAAAAGCCATTGCAGGTCAAGAAGATTTAATGTGAATATTTGCACCTGTCAGAACGAAATAGCGAAGTATGATCTCTAGTAATGAAGTACTTCCTGGTGTGTACGTACGTGGGAAATATCTTTCCTATACACAGTCATGAACGGTGAACAGAAAGCAGCAGACGTTCGAACGATTCGCTGCAATAGTGAAAATGACGAAATGTCCGCTAGCGATAGTGACGCCCTGAGAAAGGGGCTAAAAAAAAAAACCTTCTGATATTTTCCGTCATTATCCTTTATTGAAGTACATATATTGTTTACCCAAAATCACGTACCACTGATGTCTACATACGATGAGACGAAATTTCTATAGAGGCCCGACGAGTGGTGCTTTGACTAAATGCAAATCCACTGCGCCACCGCGTGCGAGCAGCCACCGCGTAACTAACTCAAGTCCGAATAACAGGGAGTAAACGAACCACACGCGCGAAATTTTAGGGGCCAAAAGTATCTCGGACCTCTTTCTCAACATAATTATAGAGTTGAACGTTAAACCCTATAGTAGAGTGCCGTGAAAGAGGCCACTCTGCACTGATGTGCATCCATTGTTTTCTGCCGTGTTTACTTTAAAGTCGAAGCGAATTGCTGGAAAGATATTGACAACTGAGCGGTGTTTAAACCAGACTCCATTAAAGTAGAGCTTTTCGGGCTGGGTAAATACGTACCTAAAGCGATTGTTGCGTGCAGGTCACAAGTTCATGTCGACAGTAAGATGCACTCTTGTTTTAATTTCATTGGATATGCTCCACAGGGAGACGCAATGAACCCGACCAACTCACAATGAACGGACAACAAATACCGCCAAACAACAAATCCACAGATATTCCTTTGAACAGAAGGACGGATGTGATAACCAAATCACACCTCTGTGATCATGTTTGGTCCGCTGAAGAGAGCAGTACCTGACTTTTTAAAAGTGAAACATGTTCGAAATACACAAAGGATGAGTGACTACAACAAAATCGAGACCTGTGTCACAAAACTTTGTGTATACGGCCAGGCCAGAATCAGGCTGAAACATTCATGTGTGCGATGTGAGCACCGTTTTTTCCAACACTTTTGGGGTGTACCCCGCTCGTGCTCTCCCGCGTAGATTGATCTTTGGGTCGATCCGCATAATGTGACAGACTGCCTGGCTTGGTCAAAACAGAGGTGACACAGGTCTCGTCACAAACAATCTACAATTCTTAACTGGTGTATCCAGTGAACAATGCTAAGCTGTATAACAGCTTTTAACAAACAACTTAACGCGGCAATGAATCTCAACTGAACTGCCCACTGAATCACGAGAACTGACCGGCTCAGCCGTGAGAGGAATGTACAACCTAAAACTGTACCCAAACCGGCAAAATATGCCCAGAGAACGGGTTGTCAACACTTGAACAAACGTGTGTACAAATATCTAACCAATATGGAAATAACTACGTGGTTCGCCCGAAAAACACAAACAGTACATGACTGTACAATAACGTGTGCCGAAAATGTTGGCAGGCACGTACACGTATGTACTATCTCAAGGCCAGCTTTGAACTTGCAACGTGAACATGCAAACAGGTGGCGCGGGGGCTCAGCCACCCGAAGACCGATGACCAAATGTTATGCAACATTACAGAGTAAAAATCACAAGGAGGGTACAGTCTTTGGAAATGACTCAATAGCCGGGCTCGCCGTCACACTCTGACTCAAACCTTGAAATCTGTGCCTTGAACACTCTGGGACTGGTAATACAGATTTGAAACGGTGCCAAAACCGAAGGCGTGGCATGATTCACTGATGTACACCAGACAAACGACGCGGAAATATGAAACATTGGAAACAGCAAAAATTAACGATACCAAATAACCAACATGTGCATCTATGCCTCTTGCCTCTGCAGGGACCGTTGTGCATGTGTGTGTCTTTTTCCTTTTTTTCTGCAGGAACACTCGAACATCTATGCCTCCCTCCGCAGGGACCAGGGTGCATCTACGCATTTGATGCAGAATTATGTTTCTTTTTTTTCTGCAGGGAAACAGTTGATGCGTGTGTGTTTTTTGATTTTTTTTTTCAGCAGGGAAACCGTGGATGCATGTGTGTTTTCTTTTTTTCTGCAGGGAAACCTTTTATGCATGCTTGTTTCTTCGTTTTTCTGCAGGGACACCGGAACATCTATGCCTCCTTCGGCAGGGACCGTGGTGCATCTATGCCTCTTGTTTCTGCATTGATCCTGGTGCTTTCCTTTCTTCTGCAGGGACACGTTAACATCTATGCCTCTTTCCGCAGAGTTACATGCACAGGAGGCCCTGAGGAACCAGCCCTGGCCAAGGTGTTTGCGCGCGAAAACGGTCAACGACGAACCGCCAGCCCAGCAACAGGCACGCGCTTAGCGCGCCGTGCGGGACCACGTGACCGGACGGCACAGCGTGCCGCCACTGACCAACTTAGCATGACGTGGCAGTAGCCATACATGTCACTTGAACTGCAGACGAGAAGGTCGTAGTAAGAGCTACAGCCTCACCACAAAATGTGCACTGGCATAGACAAGATTGCCGTGGTTACAGGAATCCAACAACCAACTGAAATCGCACCAAACATTATGGTGACGTACAACAAACCAGATAGGTGAGGCTAGCGCTGTCAGAATTGTATGCAAACCAAGGGGAATCACAGCGCTGGACGTACAACAGCCTGGCGCTAAACAACCCAAAATGCCTCTATGAAAACACCGCTGCGAAAACGCAATGAAGGTAACATAGACGGCGAGGGAATCGCACCAAAATTGGTGACGCACAATAACCTAGTGCTGGTAAACCTCCCAGGGTGCGTTGAATTGCTTCACGGGGAGACGCAATGAACCCGACCAACTCACAATGAACGGACAACAAATACCGTCAAACAACAAATCCACATATATTCCTTTGAACAGAGGGACGGATGTGATAACTAAATCACACCTCTGTGGTCAGGTTTGGTCCGCTGACGAGAGCAGTACCTGACTTTTTTTTAAAAAGTGAAACATGTTCGAAATACACAAAGATTGAGTGACTACAACAAAATCGAGACCTGTGTCACAAAACTCTGTGTATACGGCCAGGCCAGAATCAGGCTGAAACATTCATGTGTGCGATGTGAGCACCGTTTTTTCCAACACGGCCAGGCCAGAATCAGGCTGAAACATTCATGTGTGCGATGTGAGCACCGTTTTTTCCAACACAAGTTCATGTCGACAGTAAGATGCACTCTTGTTTTAATTTCATTGGATATGCTATTTTACATAAACGAATGAAAAATGAGCATGAGACGTATTTCCGGCCACATCTGAAACCCAACAAATCGACGTCTGCTAAAATGATGCTTGACTGTGCAAAATACCTTGACACTAAACTATCAGTTTTGATCGGAGCATAAGGCTGGTATATAGATTTGTGGCAAAATATCTACTGAGTTTGTTCAGTTCGAGGTTGCTTTGAGGGTTAGAAACTGCTCTGGAATCACAGTGCTTCGCCGGTTTGCGTGCCTTTTGTTTCCTGCTTTGTATTGTGACTTCAGCTAGTTACGCATTGGCCGCGCGCAAGCGGTGGCGCAGTGGATTTGCATATACTCAAAGCACCACGCGTCAGGACCCTATGGAAATTTTAGCGTTTATTCGACACTCAAATACGCACTCGTCTGCCAGTCACGTGTTTTGTCTGAACACCGCAATCACCCGCAAACTGAATGAGTCGAGGTTATCTTTTGGACTGAGAATATAATTTACATTGAGCCAAATTTTGCTTAATATAGTGCCGATATCCGACGGACGCGATCACTTGACCCGAATCAAAACGTCCTCGGCTGTCGACTCGAACATTTTGATTCGGGTAAAGTAATCAGATATGCCGGTGTTGTACAGTCATAATTAGTCATATAGAAGGCGGTGACTGCGACGGCTTCGTTTATTCAGTCATGGTAACTCTCGTGCATGCAAGATGTTCCCTCCCCCCGAAGGTGAAGGACAGGCAGTCGCAGAGGAACAAGAGCGAGAATTTCAGCACAGAAATTAACCGCATAGCATGACATTCCGCTAACTTTGATACTAACTGAACTAGGCCCAGCATGTCGTGACAGACATCAATGCCCCAGCGGGACTGTCAGGGAACTGTCACTGACCCATCACACCAAGAGGTCGGATAGGTACGGTGTGTTACTGGAGTGTACGATGTTGACAATCCAGCCCATGCGTACAGCTGGCACCTCGACACCATCTCACGCCTAAGCACACACACCCACACTAACTCAGCAAAATAACCTTTACCAAGCAATTCCTCACTTTGTAATAGCCGGGTGTGGGCGCTATAAACTCCACAAAGTGTATCCTTCTTTGACACATGTATTGATATATTGTATAACAAGCACATTAATATTCATGAACTTGCTGGTATACTTTCCTTCCTCATGTTA
Source organism: Semisulcospira habei (assembly GCA_036245525.1). Taxonomy (NCBI): domain Eukaryota; kingdom Metazoa; phylum Mollusca; class Gastropoda; family Semisulcospiridae; genus Semisulcospira; species Semisulcospira habei. Next base: position 250,516,254 of record BTPG01000003.1, on the reverse strand, counting down.
CGTGGTGGATGTGTGGTCGTAGTATGATAAACACACCAGACGCACGCACGTAAGGTTCTTTTAATTAAACTTCATTCAGCTGCAATCCGTCACACGTGGCTTAAGGATGTAGACAATACTGGAGTAACAGTTCCAACAATATTTTAATTCAGCGATGCGATCTCCACACAATGCACTTCCAAATGCATCAAAACTGATACAAAGTCTCTTCTGCAAATATCCACACTGTCGACACAAAGTCTCTCTACAACTTACACCACACTGTTACGCTGTATCTCTCACAATGTACACCCTACACGGGCCACGTACCTACGATAACTGTGTGTCTCTACAACTGACAAATGCAAGACAATGTATATACGTGCTTTCCTAGCGCCCTCTTTATATATACTACCAATTTCCAGAATCATCTACAAAAATCATACAACGCAACCAATCAGACCGAAACACGCAACCGAAACTCATAAATAAGAATTTTCTGGAATCACCAAAATAGGCTACAAAAACTCGGCTGCTTATTTCAGCTCTAAATCCTAATGTATAATGCAGTCACATAAACGTATGGTAGCCCTATCACGACCTTGCATATCCGCTCTAGAAGATTCTCGACCTTTCACAAAACAAAAAAAGGCTGCTCAATTCACGCGCACAGAAAAACAAAATGTTGCGAACTGTCGCCAACTACCCAACGTTACACATACGAGGTCACTAGACAGTACGACCTTTCTAGAACGTTCTGGACTAAATTTAACGTATCATAACGAAGTGAATTCCGCTCTGCGCGACCGAAAGAAAATGTTACTTAAAAAGATACGTGAATCATAACCATGATAGCTCAAATAAATATCGGATCGTTTCATACGATTAACACCTGTATGCTCTCACAGTACAACACAACCACAATCGTAATACCCCAAATCCCTTTGCGCGCCAAAAAGCCTCGATCTTGATGATACATGCATTTTTCAAAACAGAAACGCGAAATATTTTCATACTGCAACATTAACAAGCTCCTTATGTGTAGTATTGATGAAATAACCCTTAATGTCTACAGACGCTCATTATTTATATCCATTACACAAACACGAGTGGAGAACAGACGCCAGTCGCTGCACTGACTAGTGAAATTGACGAAATATCAGCTGGCAATATCGACAACCTGAGAAAAGAACTAAATAAACAAACCTGCTGGCATTTTCTGCAATTATGCGTGATATACATACAAGTAGAGTTTACTCGCACGGTTATCAAAGAACCGATGTCTTCATAGACGAAGTCTACGTTATGAGTCCACAACGATATGCATTTGTCTTCCATTGGCATGTTTTGTCTGAACACCGCAATCAGCCGCAACATGAATGTCGCGAGGCACAGTTTTGCTTTGGACTGGGTACATAATTATATTGAGCAACATTTTGCTTGAGATAGTGCCGAAAACCACAAAATGTGATTACTTGACCCAAATAAAATGTACTCGTCTTACGACTCGGACATTTTGATTTGGGTCTCGTAATCACATCAGCGGGTTATCGGCACTACATCAAGCAAAATGTTGCTCAATATAATATAATATCAAACAAAGTGAAGCTAAACATAATATAGAATAATACCGTTCCGTCCCTCTAATATTCTTTAATGCAGTTCAGTGCTCTGTTCATTTTCTTGTAATTTTACAGATTGTCAGAGCGGATGGTGGGGCGGTCAGTGTGACCGGCCGTGTCCACACCAATGTGAAACAGGACAGTGTGGCATGGACAGTGGATGCACACTGTGTATCAACCATTACGCTGCTCCGAATTGCACAGGTACGAGACATTAATGTTGTGTTGTTTGAGCATACACGTGATGTGTGGTGATGACGACATTGCTACTTAAAAGTGATGTCAGTAATGGGATTTCAATCAATTCAACTCTTTAACTCGTTCGAGACGTGCCACCTCTGGATACGCGGCATAAGCCGCGTATCCGGAGGCGGCACGGCTCGAATGAGTTAAAAGGTGAACATATATCTTGAAATTGTCATTTATAGCAATCGATCTCCTTGATAAAACACGTTAACAATCTCAGCGGATACGAGCAAAACAAACCAAGCTCTTTGAAGACTTCTCAACTGGATGTTTAACCGTAACTGCGTTACTATTGCCACATAACTAAAAGTGAACAAAGCTAGCGTTCTGTGTGGCTGAATGGACTCAATGTCAACGACACGTTAAGCAGCTTTAGAATTTAAGCTCCGCATGCACTCCCGTCGTTTCTTCTTTGGCATCCGATAGCAGGACAAAGTCATCAACATAAAAGTGCTAGACAGACCCGAGTCAGTTTCCACCGAGAAGAGATCTGCTGCGGTCACAGCTTGTAATATTGGAGGAATACAACTTACCGAAGATAGCACAAGGGCACAGGACGCAAGACTGCCCATGCAAGCGACATTGAGGACACCCGGAAGAACAATCTGAAAAGGTGTGACGTCAAACCATCCGAGCTTGTGGTAGCGGCACGACACAGGACCCGCTAGCGCACCCTCAACAGAAACACGGGAAAAAAAATAAAAAAGCAAACGTGTCTTAAAACAGGGAGCGAAATCATTCTTGTTGAAATCTCTGATCACTGTACTGTAAAGAGGCAACATTCGTGCGCTGTTACGGCTTAGGCCGGGTGCATAGCTATCCCTTTGCCACTGACCGTGCATCAGAGTGTTGGTAAAAGTGTGGCTGTAACAGTACGTAGCTACGAAAGTCAGTGGCGGACCCGGCATGAACGTACTCTAACACGCGAGGTACACATTGTCCTTGGTGGGCACATACATACATACATGTATGAAGAGCCACACTTACAACAGACAAAAGAATAAATAATATAGCCCCTTTATCGCAAATACGTAAATCAGACCATTGTGATACCTACTCCTAGTGTTCGTAAAAGACACAGGCAAACAAGGTCTACTCTCCTTCGACGTGATCAACGGAGTATCTAAACGGCACCCCGAAAACAAGGGGAGAAGGAGAGAAGAGAAACAAAAGCGGGAAAAAAAAAGGCGCAATGAAGTAAACTTGTCTAACACGAAAGTTAAACCTCACTAACGCTAGGATACGACAACTTAATGCCAGCATCCTCCGAAAGTGAGCCAACGACCTACTAAAACAAGTCAGTGGGAAAGCCCTATAGCTATTATTCATTCTATAGCCCTATAGCTATTATTATTATACCCTATAGCTATCAATCTGAATCCCTAGCAAATACGGGGAATAGGGTTTAAACGGAGATCGAGATACGTGCATCAGAACGCTACACTTATTTTTCATCTCAACGGTTTGGTCCGCTGAGATGAGGAGTGCCGGCAATTCAAAATCAAACGACCTCGAAACACACCTTAACTAGACATACATATTCAGACTGACTTGTGTCGCTCAAGTGTTTACGGCCCGCCCGATAAACAGGCTATTGTATCATGTAGTGTGCGATGGCAACCACAGCTTTAGACACATACAATGGTTACCTGAATTCCCAAGGCCTACAAAGACCCGTGCAGCAAACCCCTGCTACTAACAGCTTATAATATGCTCGTAATCAGGTCATACAGTGAATGAGGTATTGTACGGATGATCTATTTCCAGTGTTCATCACATCTTTTAGCCAAATAACACACACACACACACACACACACACACACACACACACACACACACACACACACACACACACACACACACACACACGATCTCTCACGGGATGAACCCATCAGAATAAAAGTGGCCCAATTACAAACTGTTTATTTTTTCATGTGATAATGTTCATTGTTATTGTGATTATGTTTCACACGTTCACTATAAATAACTTCACAAACAAGTCATGTATAAAAATAAAAAAAAAATACTGCGCTTTGACTGACTTTCGGGTTCATATAAAAGGTCAGCTTTCATCGACATCATTTGTCGTTGAGTAAGCTGATAACTGGCACGGTTACCTCGAAGCGAATAAAGTTGACTAAACGAATAGCTGATGTCGTCCCCGATATTTCCGACATCTCATACATTTTCAGCAGCTCTTGTTGCTCTATATCCTTATGGTTTCGGGTTTCCTTGATTTTCTCTTACATAAACCCTTTCCACCCACCCACCCACCCCCACCTCCCTCCCCACACCCAACCCACCCCACCTTCTTTCGTCCCGTCTTTGTGTGAAGTGTGGAAGCGGATGGGCGGGAGGAGATGGGGGGCGGGAGGGGGGGGGCAGGGGGTGAGATGCGGTTTGCAAACAAACTCCAAGCATCCCTCTTCTCCCTTCTCCGAGCCACCTCTGGCCGAACGTTGTTCCCTGCATGTCTAATGTAAAGTGATTTCTGTACGCGTGCAGACTGTCAGGCCGGATGGTTGGGCAGTGACTGTGACCAAGCGTGTCCCGAGCAGTGTTCCACTCCAGGGCGTTCTGACAAGAACGGGTGTGCACTATGTAACAACCATTACGCAGCTCCACTTTGCACAGGTAAGGCTGGTACAGCAGGTAAGGTAAGGCTGGTTCAGCAGGCAAGGTAAAGCTGATACAGCAGGTAAGGTAAGACTGGTACAGCAGGTAAGGTAAGGCTGGTACAGCAGGTAAGGTAAGGCTGGTACAGCAGTTCCAGGCGCCATTTCTTTAACCCTTTGGCTGTCGGTAGCGGTTTTTGTCGAGGTGAATCCTGCAGAAATCTTGAAGACCAAAACCGATGTCGACAGCTAAATTATTAACTCATTCAGCCCGGCGGACGTATTTCCCAAAATTTGGAGGCGTCATCTAACGACTATGCGCCTGTTGCAGGAAATGGATCGACCATGATAATTCAAGGGTAGTGCCAGATTAGTTTGGCGCCGACAGGCACAAAGGTAATCTGGCACTACCCTTGAATTTTCAATTCGACCCATCTCCTCTGTAGTATGTCAGGGCTGAATGGGTTCGCTTTGTACCGGAAATGGGAAAAAAAACGACAATTCACTTTCAAAATAAGAAGATCAGTGGTTAAAAAAACAACAACAACAACAGCAAAAAACAAACTTGTAGAGACTGGGTGTTTACAAACAAATTATAACCACCATAGTGTGTTTCAAAGGCGAGCTGCTGAAAAACACATATACGTATTGTAGAGTAGCTATTTACATGTATTACAGTTGTTATCTTTATTAGCATCATTTCATAATAGAAAACGACGGGATCAGAATATAAGTGTTGACAAAAATTCTTGTGTTCCTGCAGACTGTCAGAGCGGCTGGTGGGGCAGTCATTGTGACCTGCCGTGTCCCCAACGGTGTTCCCCAGGACAGTGTGACAGGAACAGGGGCTGCACACAGTGTAACAACCATTTCGCTGCCGCAGAATGCACAAGTACGAAATTCTACGATATAATGATCTTGTAATCTTGTTCTATGTGATCATATTCGTGTAATCGATTGCAGAATCGCGGCACAACAGTCCGGGGGCAGAGCGAATTCAGACAGTTGAGAGCTGGATCATGTTACTGACACTATGAAATAGATTTTTTTTCGTTCCCGAAGGAAAGCCGAATCATGACTGTTTAAAGCTAACTATATAAGGGCAACAATCCATTGCCAGCGTTTGAGTCGTCCGTATGGAGGCCAAAGTGGCACATTGTTATGATGACACAATTGCCATGGATATCAGTAATTACATCTCAATCACCTGTTGGACAGTGAAAACGTGACCAAATTATAATATAATAGTAATAGACCATACTTATAAAGCGTACTATCCGTACAGTCAGGCACAAATCGTTTTTACACACAACATGACATTTTCTAACACGCACTTTAATTTAAAAGAAAGTTCTAGAGACAAAGTAAGTAATAAGCTGCTGCAGGTTTGCCGCTTACGATTGGCTACGCCTCAAGGGAGGGGAGGAGGGGGGGGATGTAACCTTACATCATCATCATCTTCTTCATTTTAATGTCCCTCTGGCACTAAGAGTGATCGGGGACTTAACCTTACAATTGCAACCACAACGCCAATACTAGACGGCACCTCCAGAATGTACTGGTAGCACCCCTACTATAGCGCGGAATGCATCCCTAAAGCTTTAAGTGAGGTTTCAGTGGAAGCGGAGAGACAAATTTGGAAAACTTAACAACCTAGGCAATTTGTGGTGCAATTACGTTTTCATTTCAAACAAAAGGCGTCCCCAAAGCCAAAGGTGCACTCAATCAGAGTAGCTCCAAGGGACATAATTTGACATTTTAATTTTGAGAATGCTCTGCAGTGTTAATGCCATGGAATTCCATGCTAGTGAGCTTATACAGAAGCCAGACGATTTCAGTTTCGTAGGTCAGACAACAGTACTTCCCAAAATCAGAATGATGTATCAGCGATAACTAGGTTGTTGTATTAAAGCTACCTGCTCCAGGCAATACCACTTTTTATTTTAATATAAGTCCCTTATAAATGTTATTAACTGGTCTTACAATAATGTTGTGCAGAAGGACTATTCTAACACTGAATGTGGAGAATCATTTTATTATCGACGCTAAGACGACTCGCACCCACACCGCAAAGAAGGGACGTTAAGTTAAGCTCAAGATGGACACCAATAATTGGTGTTTTATTTGGAGAGTTGCAGATTTGACCGCCATCTCCTCCCCACAATTGTCATAAAAGAAAAAGAGACAAATGAGTAAAAATAATTGCAAACTACTCTAATTAAGTAAATCTACATTAAACTGTTCCTGCAAATGAATGAACTTAGGCTGAAAACAAGCCTTTGTCGATATGATGGGATTATTACATTAGAATGGCTGACATTTCGCTTATATCAAATTCCGCTTATAACAACAAAAAAATCTCGGTCCTCTGCGAATTCGTTATATCCGGATTTAACTGTATATATTTAGAAACATGTATAAAATGATGTACTTATTCTTGCTGTCAATCTGCTGATAATGTCTTTGATGATCAAGATTCCAATAATTTATTAAAATGTCAATTCAAGTAAATGATAAGTAGCGACCTGCAGTGATGACAACGGACATGGCCAGTATTTACCTGCATATACACCGTCAACATGCCAACAACTTAAACCTTCCCTAATGCGTAGACATTTCCTGTGTGATAAGGATGGTTAGCAGTGCTTGAAATGCTGCTTTAGAACTACTCTGTTCATTTTTTTAAAAAGTCCCTTCTATTTATAGAAGGGGCCTTTAAGGATGGGTCGCGGTGGGGCGAATTTAATAGCATGTCCATGATGTCAAAGGAGGGCAGACCTAAACCTCTGACAACTGAGGTAACAAGATAATAATTACGTCATGTCTAGTTACGCTAACCTCGCTGCTGAACGTATATTTGGCGCGAAAGGCCGTATGTGTGTGTGTGTATGTGTGTGTGTGTGTGTGTGTGTGTGTGTGTGTGTGTGTGTGTGTCTGTGTGTGTGTGTGTGTGTGTGTGTGTGTGTGTGCATGTGCGTGTGTCTGTGCGTACGTATGTAGACACGAGAATCTCAGATATTGCGTACGCACAAGCTTGAAACTTGGCGAAATACTTTATTTAAAGGGTGGCTAAGAGAGCCTCAGATCATGTTGTAACTGAATGTCTCATTTAAGGCATAAAAAACCGCCTATAGAAAGTCGGTTGACCCAGATTAGAGTCTGTTATTTTTGTCATATTTACTTGAAATTTGGGATATAGATAGTTGGGAGAAAGCTTTAGCCAGCTTTGTACTTCTTCAACTTTTTAAATAACATTTTTGCAAGATTTGTATCTACTATATACTCCCATCAAATAGTCAGCCCTGGCAGAGGCTGTGTGGAACAAAACAGCCCTGGAAGAGGCTGCGTGCCTTTCGGATGAGCGATGTGAAACATCATTTTTGTCACTGTGTATACAGCGTCGTTAGACTAGCGATGCCATGACGTGAAGCGTATAGTGACGACATTTTGCTGCTATTGCCATTTTTATATTTAGAAATCCTGTCGTTACTCCAGCCCACAGAGCTTTCTAATGGCGGGAAGCGCCTTGTGTCCGTCTTTATTTGTGTGTACCGGCGTGTGTGTTGATCAGAGGTAGGCTTAGAGAGGAGGGAAATGGATCAGAAGGATAAGCTTGAAAATATGAACAACTGTGAATGTTCTTAAACAAAAACCGCACGTGTGCTCCAAACAATACGGTAGACTTTTGGATGAAATCCTCTTCTTCTTCAATAGAAGATATTTCAACATCAGAATCAGGTCAAAGACAAAAGGTGAAGACCCTTGACAGCAAGAACAGCTCTCGTATAGAAGGGACTTTGTGGGTTATGATTCATCCCATCTTGTTTTCTTGCTATCACGCTATAAATGAAATTAAAAAAAAAAGAAACCTCGCACACAAATGCAAAAAGTAAACATTCAATTTTAGAAGTGGATTTTTGCTGATGTCATAATTATATCCCCAGGGCGTTTTTAAGCCCCTTCTATTTATAGAAGTGACTTTTAGGACGGGTCGCGGTGGGGCGTTATTTAATAAAATGTCCATGATGTCTCATTCGGGCATACCTAAACCTCTCACAATTGAAGTAACAAGATAAAACTTACGTGATGTCTAGTTACGCTGACCTCGCTGCTGAACGTACATTTGGCGCGAAGCGCCGTACGCGCATATGTTTGTGCGTATGTATGTAAACAAGAGAATCTCCTATATTTCTATACACACAAGCTTGAAACATGGCGAAATATTGTCTTAAAGGGGTGGCTAAGAGAGCCTCCGAGTATATAATAATTGAATGTCTCATGTAAGACATAAACAACCGTTTGTAGGAAGTCGGTTGATCCAGTTTAGAGTCCGCAAATTTTGTTCTATTTACTTGAAATTTTGGATATGGCTAGTTTGGACAAAGACATTGGATGAGTTCGTTAGCCAGCTTTGTATCATTTCAATTTCTTAGTAAAAACATAATTATTTTCAGAAAAGAATTAAAACTCCAAGACACTTTGGCTTCTAGAGAAAGTCAGACAGTGGTATTCTCAGTGACACAATACTCTAAATATGACGTAATTCTCTCTTGCGCGCCGAAGTCTCTCTCTCTCTCTCTCTCTCTCTCTCTCTCTCTCTCTCTCTCTCTCTCTCTCTCTCCCTCCCTCCCTCCCTCCCTCCCTCCCTCCCTCCCTCCCTCCCCTCTCTCTCTCTCTCTCTCTCTCTCTCTCTCTCTCTCTCTCTCTCTCTCTCTCTCTCTCTCTATTTTTAATTTTTATTAATGACTTGCCTTTGTGTATCTCACAATCAAATGTGCGATGCAATTTGTTTGCAGATGACGCTACTCTCAACGTGTCGTCGGCAAAAATATCTACTATTAATTCTTCTTTGCAACATAGTCTGTTAGACGTCTCAAATTGATGCCGAGACAACTACATAATACTTAACCCATCTAAAACAGAGTGCATGCTAATCACTACACGTCAAAAGCACCAGCTAAACCCACCGCCACTTAGCCTTTCCCTTAACTGTCAGCCGATTAAACAAGTTAAGGAGCGCCGGCTGTTAGGCGTCATTATAGACGATCAATTGACATGGCATGCGCATGTAAACAGTGTGTGCAAAATTGTGTCCAGAAATCTTTTTCTCCTTTAAAAACTAATTTACTTTACGAACTCACCAACCAGAAAACTCTTCTTCAGCGCTCACATCCAGTCCCACATTGACTACGCATCTACAGTCTGGGACTGGTGTAGTGATGCGTGCTTAAAGAGGCTTAATTCCCTCCACCGGAGGGCAGCCAAGCTAATCCTTCCTAATAGCAGAGACGGCACTGACGAGCGACTTAGGGCCCTTGACATGCTTCCGTTACGTAACCTCTTTCTGTTCAATAAGGGCGTGTTAATGTTTAAAGTCCGAAAATCCAAAACATTGCGGTACGTCTCGGATTTGTTTAGGGATGCTAACACACCATACAAGACATCAAGGAACAAACTGTCAGTACCTAGGCCACGACTTGATATATTCAAAACTAGTCTGTCTTACTCAGGGGCCAAACTGTGGAACTCCTTTCCGGCCAATATCACCGATGTATCTTCATTGTCCACCTTCAAGGCAAGACTATTCCGGCTTAATTGAGCCGCCGAACAAAGCGCAAGCGACTACTGCGTTCTGAATAATGACTAGAAGTACCCAACGGAGAAAGAATTGAATAATGACTGTTATCAAACATGCAAGTGTGTGGGCGCGTGTGTATGTGTGTGCGTGCATGTGTGCGGAACAGTGTGTTTTGTGCATATTTGTTTATGCTGGTGTGTGCGTGCATGTGTGTGTGTGTGTGTGTGTGTGTGTGTGCGCGCGCGCGCGCGCGTGTGTGTGTGTTTGTGTATGTATGTGTGTGCGTGCATCTTGCGTGCATGTATGTGTGTGTTGGGTTAGTCAGGAGGAAGCAAAACGTCTAGATAATCTTGACGTTTATGCTTACCGTTTTTGCGCGTTCAATGTAGTAATAATAATAATAATAATAATAATAATAATAATAATAATAATAACGGTATTTATAATGCGCTTATCTTATAATAATTATAACTCTAAGCGCGCACTCACAACTCGCGCACGCATGCGCACGCTTTAGACAATGACTCACGTACCACAAATAGTGAAATACATTACGACGGTCAGCTTGGGGTTGGAGAGGGTGGTGATATAGTGCTAAAACTGTTGAAAGAGGTTAGTTTTGAGGGCGGACTGGAAGGAGGAGAGAGAGTGTTTCTGACGGAGAGAAAGTGGGAGAGTGTTCCAGGTGGATGGACCGTAGACGGAGAAGGAGCGGGGGCCGAAAGTGTTGAGTTTGGTGCGAGGAATGTGGAGGCGGAGAGGGTCGGAAGCAGAGCGGAGGGAGCGGGAAGGTGTGTAGGTGTGAAGTAAGTTGGAGAGATAGGCAGGAGCGCAGTTGTTCAGGGATTTGTAACAGAGAGACAGAATTTTGTATTGGATGCGTTGGAGGATGGGGAGCCAGTGAAGGAGTTTGAGCAGGTAAGTGATGTGGTCGGATTTTTTCTTTCTGAGGACGAGGCGGGCAGAGTTGTTCTGGACGCGTTGGAGAGTGAAAGTGGTGGAGTGAGGGAGGCCGAAAAGGAGAGAGTTGCAGTAGTCGATGCGAGATAAGATGAGAGAGACAGCAAGTTTGGTGGCAGCTTCGGTAGTGAGGTATTCTCTGATCTGACTGATGCGGCGGAGGTGGAAATAGCATGCCTGGGCCGTGGCGGAGACGAAGCTGGTCATGGACAGAGAAGAATCGAGGATGACGCCGAGGTTCTTGGCCGAGTCAGAGAGGGAGATGGGGTTGCTATCGAGTTAAAGGTGGAGAGTGGGAGGGAGCTGGGAGAGTTTCTGGCTAGTGCCTACCAGCATGGCTTCCGTTTTGTCGTCGTTCAGTTTAAGCTTGTTTGCTGCCATCTAGTTTTTCACGTCTTCGTAGCAGTCAGCCGTGCGAGTCAGTAGTGACTGAGTGTTGTCGAGTTTGTCTTTGTCTAGCAGTTGTGAGTCGTCAGCGTGGAGGTGGTGGTGTATGCGGTGAGACTGGATGATGTTGGACAGAGGAGAGGTGTAGAGTGTGAAAAGGACCGGGCCCAAGACGGACCCCTGTGGAACTCCGCAGGAGAGCGTGACTTGGTTGGGTGAGACGCCGTCGATAGTGACGGACTGCTGTCTGTCGGAGAGGTAGGAGAGAAACCAGGAGTGAGCAGAGTCAGTGATGCCGACGGAGTGGTGGAGTCGGTGGAGGAGGATAGAGTGGCCTATAGTGTCAAAGTCGGCAGAGAGATCGAGTAGTGTAAGAAGAGAGATGTTGCCCGAGTCGGTGGAGAGAAGCAGATCGTTTAAAATATGTAGAAGGGCTGTTTCAGTGCTGTGATGTTTGCGATAGGCAGACTGGAATGGACTGAGGAGGTTGTTGTCGGTGAGGTGGAGGTTGAGCTGGTTGAGAACAACCTTCTCAAGAAGCTTGGACAGGAAAGAGAGATTGGAGACTGGGCGATAGTTCTTGAGTTTGTTTGGGTCGAGGTTGTGTTTTTTGAGGAGAGGACGGACGATGGCGGACTTGAAGATATCGGGGACGGAGCCGTTTTCTAGAGATGCGTTGATGATGTCGGTAATGAAAGGCAGAAGTTTTGGAAGGCCGTCGCGGTAGAGAGAAGCTGGTAGGGGGTCTAGTTCGCAGGTTTTGAAGGGCATGGACTTTATGGTCTTGAGGACTTCATCCTGAGAGACGGGGCGGAAGGACGAGAGGGGAGTGCCGGAAAAGGTGGGGTCGGGAGGGCAAGGCGGAGAAGGCAGGGTGTCGAGTGCGTTGCGCAGAGTTTGGATTTTGTCCGAAAAATAGGTAGAAAAAGCGGACGGGAGTTCTTCTTTGCTGTGTGTGTTGGGGAGAGGAGATTCTTTAAAAGTGCCTAGGAGTGTGTTCATGGTGTCGTAGAGGGTTTTGGAAGATGTGGATTCCAGGATTTGGTTTTGAAGGTGTTTGCGTTTAGAGTCGGAGATCATTATGCAGACTTTGGATCTAGTTGTTTGGAAGATCTGTCTGTGAACGGTGAGGCCAGAAGAGCACCAGCGCTGGCGTTCCGCTTGTCGGCGCTCGCGCAGCCTCGGTTATGTCGTCAGTGAGCCAGGGGGAGGGGAGTCGGTTGGTATACTATATATTTGTTTATTATGTAGTTGTATTTCATGTACCGTGTGTAATGCATATTAGGCAGACGTGGGTCGGGACTGTGCTTCGTATGACGCGGGCGTTGGTTGAAGGCCCCGGACATACATCACGATACCACGTTTGTCCGGGCCTTTAATCCAATGCTTGAGCCGTAGCGGGGTCTGACCTAACTCTGATTTACATACTTCCGTGTGTGTGCGTGCGCGTATGTGTGTGTGTGTGAGTGTGTGCAAGCGCGTGTGCGTGCCGGCGTGCGTGCTTGCGTGTGTGTGTGTGTGTGTGTGTGTGTGTGTGTGTGTGTGTGTGCGTGCGTGTGTGTTTTCATGTAGTTTGTAGCAAGGACAAGAATGAATAAAGGTCTGCGCACCTATTCTTTTATCCTTGGAAAATAAAGTTTCATTTCATTTCATTTCTCTCTCTCTCTCTCTCTCTCTCTCTCTCTCTCTCTCTCTCTCTCTCTCTCTCTCTCTCTCTCTCTCTCTCTCTCTCTCTCTCTCTCTCGGACCGCCGGAGGAAGCGGTCGACTTTTCCGTTCTCTCCGCTGAACAGTCAAGCGGACGAGATATCAGTTTGATGGATTGTATTTTGTTCTACTATTCTACGTTACTCGGACGTTTTGTTTTCTAATTGTGCACATTACTTTGTGATCTCCTGCATATCTGGATATTTTGTGATTTCATATTCAGTGGTGAATTAATCGTGTGGTGTTTTGTTGTGTGTGGTATTTTGGAACTATTTCACATCTTCCATTGGGGTTCATTATACCAGACTGTAACGTGCTGTTTACTGCAACTGACTTCTTTGTCCTGGACTTCAAATGCATACGGAAACGGAGAGTGGACTTGCATACTATCTCACCATACCGTGTTTATAGTAAGTAAAAAACATGTGTTTATTTTAACGTTCCTTCAGCCCGTACGCTGCATAGACTATAGACTAGTCAGACTACACCACTGATACTAAGACTGCTGTCTTTGCCACGAAACTGCTGCCAGATGTGTTTGCACAAGGCGGCGCTGTCGGCGGTCACGTCTGACCCGCGCCCGTGTAAACAGTCCAGCCTTATCTGCCTAGGATCAGCTTGGCAGGTCCGGGATCGTACGTCATCAATCCATGCCAGCTAGAACCCCACACTTGACTTACGCCAACACCCATCCCCACCTCGCCCCCCTGTTCCTGGCACCTCTACCCCACCCACCCTCGTCACGCCCGCCATCTCCTGCTTACCCACCCTCCATTCTCCCCCCCCCCTCCACCCCCGCCCCGTGTTTCTGGCACCTCCTCCACCCTACCCACCCTCCCTCTCCTGCTTACCCACCTTCCATTCCCTCTCAAGTCCCTCTCCGCCCCCACTCACACCCATCACTACCCCCGCTCCATTTTCCTGGCGCCTCCTCCCCCCTACCCACACTCTGCCTCTTGTCTCTGCACACCCTCCCTCTCCTGCGTAGCCACCCTCCAATGCTTCCCCCCCCCCCCCAACGATAAACCACATTTCCGTCAGTGACACCTGCCTACCGATCCTCAGCTCCCGTCCCACTCTAAATCAAATAAATAAATAAAAATAAATAAATAATAAATAAATAAATAAAAAATAGTAAACGTAAAGAAGGCCTGCTATCAGGCGGTACCAGATGGAATGCGCTGGAACTAGGTCAGCTCGCCATCTGATCCCACACGCCGCCGCGTCTGCTGTACTATATTCTAACTACCCTTACGTCCGGTGACTAACCAAACTCTGTCACCCCTCTAAAGTTAACTCCCCTACAAAAAAAAAAAAAAAAAGGAAAAATGAAAAACCCGTGTCGTGACACACCTCTCCTAACAATTTCGATTCGAATGGGTGGGTTTGCAGAAGAACTTAACAGCCGTGCCCCCGCCCCCTCTTCTTGAACCCACACGCCGCCGCGACTGCTGCGTACTCTATTCTAACTCTACAACTGATCAGTTCCTCCAACCACTCGACTCCCACCCCTCCCCCAACTCTCAGCCACACTATTCACCATGGCGTACTCGTCCCCCATTATGTTACGTCAGCCTAACTTCCAGTCGCAAGCCCCTTCCCAATCCCCTAATCCCAACGACCCCATTGTGAAGGACACTCTCGATGACAAACAGAAAGTGTTCAGTGACACAAATATCGATGTACTGAAACGATGGAGGAAAGCCTTGTCTTTTCGCTATATCCACCTGCTAGAGGCGACTAACAACGGTTACGAGGTGGTGTGGAAGGACGTCGACTTTGACAACAGAACCATCAACCGCACAGACATCAACTTGCGTACCCGCGCAGCCAGAATCCCAGACACCCTTGCCAAGACCTTTGTGCGGGTGAAGAAGGGTGGCGTAAACTGCATCACGGTAACCCTATATTACAAACTGAAGCGTACTCTTGGCGGAACCTGTCTGATTCAAGGAGTTAGAGCTGAGGAGTGGGTGCAGATGGAGTTCTGCCAGTTGTGTGCCCTGGTCAGGTCACTACAAAATCTGGACTTTGACGAAGGCAATATATCCCCGCCCACATTCAGTCATTTACCCATATGTTCTACTGACCAGCCACCCAATTCCCCATCCGTTCAGCCCCTATCATCTACTCCTGCGTGTAATGAGATCTCATTACTTGACTCTGGCGATAAGTGGATTAGTGGCCAGTCCACGCCCCGTCGCCCATCTCGTCTACCCCTCCCAGCCTCCGAGCCCTGCACGCCGCACCTTGCTAATCCTCTGGCCGGTACAGCGGACCCTGCAGAAAATGTCCCCGTCACCAGCAACCATCTTCCATCTGCCCCCGATTTTACAGAAAGTACCGTCACTTCACCCGCCACCCATCCCAACTCCTCACGGGGCCTGCTGTTGGCTGTCTCCCTAGCAGACACCCCCATCACCCCTACCCTCTCCACTCTCTCGGACAACAAAGAAGTTTCTCTTCTTGTGCAGCCGGCGGAGTCGTCAATCACAAGGGATTATCAGCCGACGCCCCTTCTACCCGACCACTCATCCCTGCCTAATCCCATCACCACATCTACTGGCCAACCTCTTCAGAACGCCCGCATTGATTTATCCCTTGTTGCGGCAACAGTTGGTGGTGTAATGTCCACTGCCACGCCCCTTCCCCCAACCCGACCAAACACGGGACTGGGATTACATAATACAAAGGCCGCACCTACCACGGCCTGCGGGACTACCTGTCCTGATGAAGACACCACTGACCCTGATACCCTGCGAGCGCTACTCAAAAGTGCTTGTAACCTCATCACGGACCTTCGCGCTGACGTCAGTACACTGTTTAAAGGACTTTCAGCAGCCCTAGCCAGGATTGATCAGCTCGAGAGTCAGCTCCGTGATGAGGCGGTCAAGAGAGCCAGAGACCTGCAGGTTACAGAGAAAAGTGTGGGCGAGGTGTTGTCCGATCTGGATGACAGGATAACTGGTGTGGAGACAGCTCAACACGCCACAGACGGCACTATCAACCAACTATCCTCCGCCAAACAGAATCACAAGCAGCGTCTGAGGGAAATTCTAAAACAGTTGAAAAAGAAATCAGCCCCTGCGTTCAACAGCTCAGACGCTGCCATGAGTGGTAACACTCAAACTGACCTGTCTGCCAATGTTGATAGCTGTGCGTCTCCGCGCCATGTAACGGGCAACGCAATCGCTGCTCCCTGTCATCCTTCCCCTCCACCCGTTATGCAAGAACTGGCCGCGGTACAGCCTGTGATTGCAGCCGAGAAGAGCCCAGAGCGCTTCATACCAGTACGGATTACTGGCGGCTTGCCTGAGGCCAACAACGGGTCTGACCACGCCAGCAGCCAGCAGCAGTATAACAACAGAGTGTCTCCAGAGGAGCAACTACTGCGACACACAGTGCAGAGTGACACCACCACGCTGGTCATTGGAGACTCTGTTGTTCGCAACATCAAGGCCGAGAAGATGCCTACATACCCTAGAGAGAAAGTACAGGTATTATCTGTCTCTGGCCTGCGGACCGCCCACCTGCTCAACTGGCTCCACCGACAACACGCGTCCCACACAGCACTGGTGACCTTCCACGTGGGGTCAACGACTGCAAACAAAAGGAAGTGACCAGCGCTGTGTGGGAACAGCTCGTCCGGGAATGCAAGCGGGTATTTCCCGACGCTCGTCTGCAGGCATCCACCATCCTGCCGACCGACAGTAGACACCAGCTGTACAGGGCCATCACCGCCTCCAACAGTAACCTGTTCCATGTGTGCAGAAAGCTGGGTGTCACACTGATAGACAACACTCAGGTCTTCACTGCTGTTGATGGGTTCCCGCGTAGAAAATTCTACAGGCGCGGTGACCCCATCCATCCTAGTCGCCAGGGTACCATCAGTCTGGCCCTCAACATCAAGAGAGGCGGGCCAGCTACTGACGTCACCCCACCCAACAACCAGCCTGCAGGTGGTGGACGGGACCGCCGTCAGCGACGTGAAGGACACGCTGACACCACCAACACTTACGCTGATGTCACAGCCGGCAGACAGTCAGTGTCCGCGGCAGCACCCAACCTGGAATCACTCTGTGGTGCATCCAGCTTCGGTGCTGCAACGGAAAGTCAAGGTGGCCTGTCAGTGTCCGCGGCAGCACCCAACCTGGAATCACTCTGTGGTGCATCCAGCTTCGGTGCTGCAACGGAAAGTCAAGGTGGCCTGTCAGTGTCCTCTGCTGTAGCACCAAGTCTGGAATCACAGTACAGCCAATCCAGGTTTGGTGGTACAGCAGAGAGTCAGTGTAGCTATCAGCAACAAATGCCGGGCCAGTATCCTATGTGGCAGCAACCACCGCTACCACCATACAGTGCCGCGTTTTCACAGTATCGCGAGGCGGGTCCATGGGGACACTTCAGCATGACGCAACCAGCGTATCCTTTCAGCGTCCCCCCGCTCACATACCTGCCATACGCACAGCAGGAACTGTGGGCACAGTACAGCCACCCCGTGCGTGCGTATTAGATTCATTTCCAGAACATTCAGTTACTTTTCCTTACATAACTTTGTGCTTTGCTATCACTGAACAGCATCGAATTGATTTACTTGCGTGCCATTGCTCACTTTGTGTTTGCGCAGAGACGTATTCATTTGTTTTTAACTTCAACCACTGCACGTGGTTCAATATTAACATTGTCATCCTTTTGACTTCTGCCGACAGTACTCGTGACTACCGATCTACTCATTCTGTGCGATTTGTGACGCTTATAGCACTAGTACTTGTGCACCGTGACACTTTCTCTACTAGTGTTCTACGTATATTCACACTACGATCATATCTGTCCTTTCGCAGCGCTGACGGACTTATTTCCCCTATCGCGCAGCCGGGTCGTTTAGCTTTGACTGTTGAAGTGTGCTGAAGGGATTAGTCCTTCTTAGTGAACGTTGTGACGTATTTTCTGGCCGCAAGGTAGTGAGGTCTATGTTAGTTATTTCACATTCTGTGTGTTAAGAGCGGACTGATTGTTGTTCTTTTTTTTTTTCTTTTTTTTTTTTAATTTTTTACTCAAGTTGTTTCATGATTTCAGTTCTTTTTTTTTTTTTTTTGCCGTTGTATCATTTATAAGCTTTTTCATTAGTACTCTTTAGTACTGACATACGTTAGCAATCATGGCATATGATCGCCAGTTACATATTGGCCATTTAAATGTTTATCATTTAACTAACAAAGTTCCCGATCTATGTGTCCTCTTGAGTCACCCCAATCCATTTCACTTATTTGGTGTAACGGAATCGCGTCTCAATCCTAACATAAGCGATGAGGCCGTTTCTATCCAGGACTTCACTGTACTGCGCCGCAATGCTGAATGCCCGGGACAAACGGGTATTGCAGTATACATTCATAATTCAATTAGCGGTATTACTCGCAGGCGTGGGGACCTGGAGTCAAAAACCGTGGAATGCATTTGGGTTGAGTTAAGGGCAAACAAATCAAGCCCCGTACTGGTCGGGTACATTTACAGGAACCCAGCATCAACATTTCAATGATTCGATGACTTTATCGTCATGATGGATAAAGTCAGACAGTCCAGCTCTGAAATTTTGATCCTAGGCGATTTCAATATTAACATGTTTCTGAATAACCCTGCTTGGGAGTGCACTATGTCTATGTTTGGTTTAAAGCAGCTAGTTAAAACAGCAACTCGTGTTAGTCCAGCTTCCTCCACCCTTATAGACCACATCTGATTAGCGATCACTACCCGGTGTGCTGTTGCTGGGCATTGAAAGCGGATAATTCATTCCGAAAACATCAGCACACGACTATTAGATACAGATCTCTTAAACACTTCAACAAGGAAACATTTCTTTGTGATTTAAGTAGCGCACCCTTTGATACAGTGTACTACCATAATGACCCTAACGATGCTTTGTCTGAGTGGTACGGATTGTTCCTTGGTGTTCTCGATAAACACGCTCCATTCAGAGAGAAACGGGTGAAGAACCCCCAGTTTCCCGCCTGGTTAAGTAAGGAAATCAAGGATGCCATGCAGCTCCGAGATGACTATAAAAAAAAGAAGGATTTTGTAGCTTATCGAAGGCAAAGAAACCATGTTAAACATTTAGTGAGGAAAGCTCAAAGGTCACTTTTTCACCGTCTTATGAACGGAAAGAAAGATGTCGTATCTGTGTGGCGAGCGATCAATGCTTTTACGAGGTCCAAAAATACTGCACAATGTACACAGTTATCAGCTGATATCTTGAATCAGCATTTCCTCTCGGCTGCCAGTACGTTGCTAAAAAATACATATTCTGGTCACCCTTCAGCTGTGTCCGAAAAGCTAAAGACGTTTTGTGCAGAACGGCTGAACCCTGATACGTCATTCAGCATTCCCCTGTTAACGATATACGACGTGGGAAAATCCATCTCGTACTTGGAGAACAAATGTACGTCTGGCCATGATGGTATTAGTACCTCAGTTCTGAAAATGGCCCTACCGTATATTGTAGATACCTTGACATATATATACAACCTTTGCATAAAGCAGGGGATATTTCCATCTTCTCTAAAAACAGCCAAAGTGATCCCACTACCTAAAACGAAAGACCTTGCTGACCCTAACAAGTTCAGGCCCATTTCACTACTGTCAACACTGTCGAAACCGATAGAAAGACACATTCACACACACTTACAACATTTTCTAGAAAAACACAAACTCATACATTCATTACAATCTGGCTTTCGGCGGAAACACTCCTGCCACACAGCATTGGTACACCTAGTTGACAGATGGCTTACTGCCATAAATAGCAGTCAAATGACTGGAGTAGTATTTTGGGACCTTTCAAAAGCATTTGACCTCGTCAATCATAAAACTTTAGTTCAAAAACTTAATGTCTATCAACTAAGCGCAGAAACACTTGCCTTCCTTACGTCATATCTGCATGGGCGTACGCAGTATGTCTACGTGAATGGTAAAAACTCACCTGAAGGGGTGATAGAGCACGGAGTACCACAGGGATCGATTCTTGGTCCATTATTGTTCTCTGTCTTCATAAACGACCTTCCATTACATATATCACACTCCAGTGTAACTTGCAGTCTTTTTGCAGACGATGGAACTCTGGACGTTTCGTCATCAGACGCAACATATATGGTGAAGATTCTCCAAGACAGTTTAAATGAGGTATCTGAATGGTGCAGAAATAACGCCATGATACCTAATCCCACTAAAACCAAATGCATGCTGATTACCACATGGCAAAAGCATCAGTTGAACCCCCCTCCCCTTCAACTAACACTTAACGGCCAGCCTGTGGAGCAAGTCAGAGAACAACGCATGTTTGGAATCAACTTAGACGACAAGTTGTGCTGGCAAGGCCACATTACTAAACTGTGTAAAATAGTATCCAAAAATGTATTCCTCCTGTCGAAATTGAGACATTTCGCTGATGAGCCAACAAGGAAACTCTTCTACTATGCCCATATTCAGTCACATTTGGATTATGCCTCATCTATTTGGGACGGTAGTAGCGATGCTAATTTAAAAAGTCTGAACTCGCTCCACAGAAGAGCCATTAAACTCATTGTTGACAGACCCTCAGAAGTCATTAGTACTGACAATAAGTTCAAGCTGTTAGACATTTTGCCACTTGAAAAACAGTTTAAGTATAATAAGTTGGTGCTCATGCGCAAAATCACCCTCTCAGAAACACCAGCCTATCTCAATAGTTTGTTCCACTTTGCTCATACGAGGTCCAGTCGAACACCAATGAACAATCTTGTTGTACCTATGCCTCGACTGGACATTTATATGTCGTCATTGTCCTATTCTGGTGCAAAGTTATGGAACTCTATTCCTGCGGATGTTAGAGCCGCGCCATCGCTTAAAACTTACAAGACCAAGCTGCTCAAACATCTAGACAAAACTTAATTTTTCCTTTTATTTTTTATTATATTTTTATTTGTATTTTTACACGTAGCACTTCATGCCTTATGCGGCATTTCACGGATAGTCTGCATTCCCTTCTAACATTTATGAACGCATGTAATATACCGCTGGCATACCAGCAAGCCGCATTATGTAATATCCATGACCCCATGGACTCGGATGGCCAGACGGGATGCTGTCGATAGACACAGCATTGGGTGCTCGCGCCGCGTGGCAGTGCTGTGGTTTCTTCGCGTCGACCCGCGCGCGCGGTGTTTATCTGTGTGTGTGCAAGTGTATGTGTGTGCACGCGCGCATCCCTACGTGCTTGCGCGCGCACGCGTGTGTGTGTGCCAGTGTGTATGTTTGTTGGAGTGAGCCGTGTTGATCATAATTATGATGAGAACAACAGCGGGTTTATGTACAAAATCCTTTATACTTTTTATATTTGCTGTAGTATAGTTTTAAGTGGTAGAATGCATGTTTACATGATATATTGATGTGTCTGTATCGGTGTGTGTGTGTGTGTGTGTGTGTGTGTGTGTGTGTGTGTGTGTGTGTGTGTGTGTGTCAGTATGTGTGTGTGTGGAGGGTTGTGCAGGCTTGGCTTGGCGCCTGTAGGCTACAAGCTAATCTGGCACAACCTGTGCACGCGGCAATCGCACACCGGCGCACGTGTGTGTGTGTGTGTGTGTGTGTGTGTGTGTGTGTGTGTGTGTGTGTGTGTGTGTGTGTGTGTGTGTGTGTGTGTGTGTGTGTGTGTGTGTGTGTGTAAGAGAGTGATTTTATGTACGTTATTTTGTTTTGTAGTGTGTAGCAAGGACAAGAATGAAAACAGGTCTGCGAACCTATTCTTTTATCCTTGGAAAATAAAGTTTCATTTCATTTCATTTCTCTCTCTCTCTCTCTCTCTCTCTCTCTCTCTCTCTCTCTCTCTCTCTCTCTCTCTCTCTCTCTCTCTCTCTCTCTCTCTCTCTCTCTCTCTCTCTCTCTCTCTCTGACATGCCCCGAGGCGCACTAAGCGTGTTAAACATCCCACTGTGCCTGAGTGGCTGACGGATGAGATTAAAACTGCGATGGAACTAAGAGATCTATTGAAACAACAAAAGAAATTTAACGAGTACAAAAAATGGCGAAACCTAGTTAAATCATTAGTACGTAAAGCACAGAGGCAGTATGCTGAAAAGATTATTGCGGGCGGCAAAGACATACGCAGCGTGTGGCAGGCGATTAACACATTTACTAAAGGACAATCTAGCAAATCAACGAGTGTCCCCCCGCACTTCACAGCTGATGTATTTAATGAACACTTTCTTAACATTGCTAAAACCCTGTCACAGACGAACACCAGTGAGCCAGGTGAATACGTATGTTCAGAACAATTGAAACAGCACAGTCAGATAAACGCCGGCAATACTTTCTCACTTCCCCTAATGACCGTCCTTGATGTAGGAAAATCTATTACAAACATGAAAAGTAAAACATCTTGTGGTGTAGACGGTATTAGCAGTAAAATCCTGAAAATTGGCGCCCTTATATTGTTTAATCATTAACCTTTATATATAACCTTTCGATTCAAAAGAGCATGTTTCCCGATGAATTGAAAATAGCAAAAGTTACTCCTCTACCGAAAAGCAAAGATCTGAGCGACCCAAGTGAGTACAGACCTATTTCAATCTTATCAGCAGTGTCCAAACCACTTGAAAAGAATATACATAATCATTTACTTCAATTCCTGGAGAAAAACCACCTTATTAGTACTGCACAATCAGCTTTTCGGCCTAAACATTCGTGTCAGACAGCCTTAACTCTCATAACCCACAAATGGCTTACTGCCATAAATGAGTCCAAACTTTCAGGTGTATTATTTCTAGATCTTAAAAAAGCCTTCGATCTCATTAACCACTCAATCTTACTAAAGAAGTTACCTTTATATCACATTGACTAAAAAGCAGTCGCTTTTCTCTCGTCCTATCTCTTAGACAGAACGCAGAAAGTGTTCTTGAATGGTAAATACTCAGCGAAAGGACTGGTGACCCATGGTGTTCCTCAGGGATCCACCCTAGGACCGTTATTATTCAACATCTTTATAAATGACCTTCCACTGTCAATATCACACCCCGACACAAACTGTGAACTATTTGCTGACGATACATCATTACATGTATCTGATAAAAATGTTTCAATCGTGAGCGCTGTCCTCCAACATAGTTTAGATGAAGTGTCAACTTGGTGTGAAGAAAATCATATGATTATTAGTATTTCTAAAACGAAAAGTATGTTGGTGACATCACGCCAAAAGCATCAACGTGGTTTGCAACCCCTTGAGCTGTCGCTTCACTCTCAGCCCATAGAGCAAGTGTCAAAACATCGTTTGTTAGGAGTGACAGTCGACGAACAGCTCAGCTGGGAGCCGCACATAGAAACTGCCTGTAAAACTATTTCAAAGAATCTATTTTTATTATCCAAATTAAGTCGTATAGTTGACATTGATGCTCGAAAACTATTCTTTAACGCACACATCAAGACACATTGTAATTATGCTTCCAATATTTGGGACGGCTGTGGAGACATTCATTTGAAAAAAATTAATTCCCTTTACCGGCGAGGTATTAAGCTTATTCATCCTGGTTCGTCCCCTACTGATGAAAGACTGAAGACCCTTAATATTCTACCACTCAGTAAACAATTGGAACTTAATAGATGCTTACTTGTGCAAAAAATTCTAAACAATGCCGCCCCTCCCTATCTCCGAGAGCTGTTTTCCCGCACGAATAGAGAGAACACGAGGAACAGCTTACTCCATCTCCCAAAACCGAGAATCGACATCTTCAAATCTAGCATATCATTTTCCGGTGCTAAGTCATGGAATAACTTGCCCTCGCATTTAAAGTCTATTACAAAGTTATCTATCTTCAGAGCTCGCGTCCATAAATATTTGCTGTCGATGTGAATGTCCTATTTTTCTGTTTAGTATGTTGCTCCAGCACAGCAGATTGCTGCAGATTATGTAATAGTTTGACTGTCTGCATTAACATGTCAGGTTCATACACGTACATATATTGTTTTAATTCTTTTTGTATTTTATATTTTTTATTTTTTTCTTTCTGATGGTGGGTGGGGGGGGGGTATGGGTACTTATATATATTTTATCTTTTGCTGTATCGTCTTATGTATTTTTATATGTGTAGAGTAGCAGGACAGTTTGGAAGATAGGCATTGCTATGCCTAAAACTTTTTATCCTGAATAAAAAAACGTTTCATCATCATCATCATCATCTCTCTCTCTCTCTCTCTCTCTCTCTCTCTCTCTCTCTCTCTCTCTCTCTCTCTCTCTCTCTCTCTCTCTCTCTCTCTCTCTCTCTCTCTCTCTCTCTCTCTCACATATGCACGCATCTCCAAGAGGCATAGATCCTCATGTGCCCGGAAGGCGATGAACATCTATGCCTGTTGAGGATGTTTGGAGCGCGTGCATGCACGCACGCTCAAGCATACACACACATCGACTCGCTTTCAGACAAGCATGCAGGTGTACTTAGTATAGTATGTAGGCCCTAGCTAGGTAAAGTCAACCGAATTTCACACAAATAATAGCAAGATTGAAAATGTACTGTGAAATTCTAGTTTTGTCACCATTTTTGCACGTTTTGAAGCGAAAGCGAAACTCATATCGCGTTAAATATAAAATTACGAAAAAACAAACAAACACACACAAAACAACCCGTCATGACAAATGACGATTGACAAACCAATGACGCGTGTACACTGCGCGCGCCCTTGTAGAGTTCACTAAGACGTATTGGCACATCTGCCAAGCTTTTTCAAAACGATATGTATCAACATCAGAATCAAGTAAAAGACAAAAGGTAGAGACCCTTGACAGCGAAGACAGCTCTCATATAGAAGGGATCTTGTGGGTTATGATTCATCCCATCTTGTCATTTTATTTAGCATAATTTCATGCTTAAGACAATATTTTTTTGGCAAACTGTACATGGTATATGTGCGTGGTCCATACATGTATACGAGGATAAAGTTTCAAATTATAAAGGGGCCTCTACACTAAACATTAAATATTAATCCTTCGGCTGTCGGTAGACATTTTTGTCGCGATGATTCCTGCAGGATGTCAGGATGTTGTTATTCATGCACGATGTCAGGATGTTGTTAATCCTGCAGGATGTTAGGCTGTTGTTATTCCTGCTGGAGGTCAGGATGTTGTTATTCCTGCTGTATGTCCGGATGTTGCTATTGCTGCGGGATGTCAGGATGTTGTTATTCCTGCAGGATATCAGGTTGTTCCTCATGTGCCAGGAAGGCGGATGAACATCTAAGCCTCTTGAGGATTTTGGTATTCCTGCAGGATGTCAGGATATTGTTATTCCTGCAGGATGTTAGGCTGAAGTTATTTCTCACACTGCAGGATGTCAGGATGTTGTTATTCCTGCAGGATGTCAGGATGATGTTATTCCTGGAGCATGTCAGGCTGTTGTTATTCCTGCGGGATGTCAGGGTGTTGTTATTACTGCAGTATGTCAGGGGGTTGTAATTTCTGCAGGATGTCATGGTGTTGTTATTTCTGCAGGATGTCAGGGTGTTCTTATTCCTGCAGGAATCATCGCGACAAAAACCGCAAACGACAGCAAAAGGACTAACATTTTTTCCCCAGATTTGCTTCAGGGTCGTTACACTTTGAAGATTTATATTTTTTGGTTGTTGTTGTTGTTGTTGTTGTGTGTGGGGTGGGGTGGGAGGTGGGGGGAATTTCTCATGGCTGTTAAATATTTTTCAAGTACACTATATTACGCCATTTTGTCTGTTATTAGTCCATTGTGAGATGGCCTTAGACGGCTGCTCAGCGTTAAGTCCCTATCAATTACTTATTGTTATTAGTATACTAATGTGCCAAATACATGGTGTATGTTTTGTTCCTTGCTCATTGTGTCCCAGTCTGTGTTGCCGAACGATACGGACAGGACTGTGAGGTGCGATGTAGCAATGGATGTAACGGGCCCGGTAACACAACAGACGGCACGTGTACCTGTCTGACTGGATGGACAGGAGACAGGTGTCAGGGTAGGTATTTTAATCCCTTCACTCCCAGTGGACGCAGAAGGTGTTTCTGACATGATTGCAATTTCAGCCATCAAAAGTACATCAATACACAGTGGTTACAGCAAAAAGCATAGACCCTCCTGGGGCACCGCAACCGCTGGGCCTCATGAGGATCTGTATCTCTTGGTGTTCAGTTTTTCTCGGCAATGAATGGATCAATAATTACTGACTTCACAGTAAGCACAGGTCCTCGGGCCCACGACGGCCGCAGTGAACCCGCGCACTACTGTTGCGCTACTGTTGTACTACTGTTGCACTACTGTTAGACTACTGTTGTACTACTGTTGCACTACTGTTAGACTACTGTTGTACTACTATTGCACTACTGTTGCACTACTGTAGTACTACTGTTGCACTACTGTTAGACTACTGTTGCACTACTGTTGTACTACTGTTGCACTACTGTTGTACTACTGTTGCACTACTGTTGCACTACTGTGCGCGGGCCCACTGCTGTCGTCGTGGGCCTGAAGCCGTTTTGCTGCTGGGGTTAGGCCCATTGCTCCAAGTGGATCAACTGAAGTCTGCTAGCGTTGTTAAAAGGAGTGCACGTTGAGCTCTGCAATACATTTGATATCGATCCGATCGCCCGGTCAGCTGGCAGCTAATGCGGGGTGATCACTGGTGTGCCGGGTTTTATTTTGTCACAGAGAACTGTGTAAACTGTCTGACGTGCAGAGTTGACCGTGGTGATATTGTTTCGTAACCATCTGAATATTTAAAAAAAGAACAGATACGTCAGTTTAGGGCTTTTAAACATCGTAGGCATACTTCGAAGACAGCCATATTACCGCAAATCTGCCCACGTCAGTGTACATTAAAGCTACGTGCAACAGAGAAGAATAAAATCTGCAAAACATATGTTTATAATTTTAGCATGGTTTTGCCCAGTTAAGTTTACATGTTCAGATCTCAGCTTTAACTGGGTGTGCTGGTCTGTGATTTAAGACTTACAGCCATTGGCCATTAGGTCTAATATCACAGACCGACACACATACGATGGTTTGATTACAGAGTGCACGGTGGGCCTGTGGGGAGCATCCAACTGCTCTCTGAACTGTGGTGCCCATTGTGCTGGGAACGGGACCTGCCACATTGAGGACGGAATATGTACACAGGGATGTAGGGACGGATGGAACGGGCCAGAATGTGCCGGGAAACGTAAGCTCTTTACATCATAGCCAACGTTGAGTTACTGCTGTTGCTGCTGCTGCATTGCGGTTGTTGTTGTTTTTGGCATTGTCGTTTTTGTTAAATTGCCAACTTCATAGGGACTTTAAAGTTTACTTATTGGCTTACGTGTGAAGCAAAAGTGAGTATATGTTCTGGGCCAGTGGTCGTCCGTCCGTCCGTCGTCCGTCCGCCGTCCATGATAAACGTTGGCATTTTCATGGAGACTATTCAAGCCACAGTCTTCAAACTTGTTCTAAGGATATTATGTGGCAAGACATTTCTAAACATACCAGTTTGAGTGACCTCTCCTAAAGGTCACAGGGGATCAGGAAATTTGTCTAAAATAGCAATATTTTGACAATATGTATGTTTTCGCAACTTGTAACCCAAACTGTGTACAAAGACACCTGGTAGTAAGACATATAAATACTAATTTGGTTGACCCCTCGGAAAGGTCAAGGGTCACAAGAGATCGATAAATCGGTTGAAAAATTGCCATATTTTGACAAAAGATGCTTTTTCCTAAATACTATTCACAACTTCAAACCAACAGGTTAAGGGATACATGAGATCAGCAAATAGGTCACAGCATAGCCATTTTTGTACAAAACAAAATGTTTCAAGTACTATTATCACCCGACCATTCCTTGGGGATGGTTTTATCCTAACTATCTATGCATGTGACTCATGAACAGATATAGACAGACATAAGGGGAGTTTTACTCGCTGGCTGCAAAGAGGTACACCGGTCGAGAACACAAACAATCACAATAACCACTGAGCAAGTACACACGAGAAACATGACATCAATCATACCACTCTCGCATGCAAGCGGCATAACAGACATAATCAAAGGCTCTTTTGGATTTACTACGTATATAATATAATGTTACATTGATTAATAGTAAAGGGTTTGCTCACCTCTGACGTGCATACAGGATACGACGACCCATGGTGGTCACACGGCCCATCCCAGCACCAAAGCTGGTGCCGGGAGGGAGAGCAGTTCTAACTTCCCTCTTCCTTTCTTTCTCCCTCTTCCTCTCTCTTTAGAGCATAAACCTCATGGGTTAAATCCTGTTTAAAAACTACGGCCATGGCTATCATAGCCAATCACCATATGGATTTCTTACTTAGTTTACTATTTTTAGAGAGTGACTGTGATGAAGCTCTATGCTTGTGCATAGTGCTCACACAGTAGGATTAGTACGGTACGGTTTTTGTTAACGAGTAGGATTAGTACGGTACGGTTTTTGTTAACGGTTTGTTTGCCAAAGTCCGTGTGGCTTTAGACGCACGTGAAATTTGTAACACATGGTTAGTACGGGATTTGTAGTGAGTTCTGTTTAGTGAGTTCTAGGCGGAAGCTGTGACTGTCAGAGGTCTAAAATCAGTAGTGCGGGCTGTTTTGTCGTATGGAACGGTTGTGTTCGAGTTACCTAGCCCGCATTCCAAGACTCTGAAGCCTAGAGTTCAGGTATGTTTCTATAAATGTAGTATTGATAGTTGTTTAGTTAAAGACAGTATGCGTGGTACGATTAATGTGGTTGGATAGCGGTGTTTCGGTTTGGTTTAGTTATGTATCTTTAGAATTCGGTGAAGTAACCGGTGTTTTGTATACAGTTGTTTACCGAGATAGATGACTAAAGGAATATGAAGTGTGTATGTCTAAGTCGCTATGAAGATAGTACGTGGTTGGTTTAGCATAGTCTTTTCCAGGGTATAGAGTAATGTATAGCAAGAGTGTCAGTTAGGCTATAGTGTATTTTAAGATAGTGACAGATATGGGGGTGATATGAAAATAATTTATGAAGCATGTGTGTGTGTGTGAATGAACGTGTGAGTTATTTGTATCAGCCAGGTTACGTGACGTTTCTCATTGATCCAATATGTTGTGTGTTTAGCAAGTGTTACGTTGGGACTTTCGTTGTCTATTTAGAGTTCTTGTAACGAGAGTGGAAAGACGGACGCCGAGACGTCGAGTCGCAGGTGGGACCTACCTGAGGTCATCCCTCCAGCTCTTCTGAGAGTGTAGTAAAACTGTTGCCGCTAGGGTTTCACGTGAAAGAAAAACAGAAGATAGTGGTAGAAAACCCTTTAAAATAGAAGCAAATAACGACGTTTCGGATCAAAGATCCTTCCTCAGGTGACATGGAAACAAACGTAGAACAGAAAAGAACACCAGAAAGAAAAGACGTCATCCTGTATAGAGAGAATTTAGAATGACGTAAAAAAAAAAAAAAAAAAAAAAAAAAAAAAAACCACACACACACACACACACACATAATGACGCAAATACACATGCACAAAACACGTAGCACAAAACTTACGTCTATATACATACACGTCACTGCATACATTCGCATTCACTCGTGCCCACTGCAGCTCACGCACATGCACACACACACACACACACACACACTACACACACACACACACACACACACACACACACACACACACTCAAAGGTAGCATCCAGTATCAACAGTGAGGTCAAGCCTGGCACCAACTACCCATCAGGCCGAGCATACATCCCTAGGGGCGAATGTTCAAGCCGCGCGGATGGTAAGTGCCAAGCCTGTCCGCGAAAAAGGATTCTGTCATTTTGCGGCGGATGAAGTGGGATGTATTTTGCCAAAGGATGCGTATGCTGAAATGTGTGAGGCTATGAGGCGGTTCGTTTAAATGACGTCCAACCTGGTTGTTGTATCCGAGGCGGATCGAACGAACATGCTCCTCGCAGCGTTCAGGGAGTGTACGGTATGTCTCCCTAACATACAACATCTTTGGGCAGTGAGAACATGAGATGACATAGACAATATCCGATGACTGGCATGTGAATGATCGGTGGACATGAAAAGATGACAGGGGTCCGGTGATGACGGGGGATGTGTTGATGTACGGACATGCTTTGCAGTGTGGTTGCTGACAAGGGTGTGTGCCAGGTGGTAAGGTGTTAGATGCGCGAAGTGAACTGTGAACAAGATGATCGCTTAGGTTAGTGTCACGTTTGTAAGCGACCAGCGGAGGCTCAGGAAATATGTCTTTCAATATTGTGTCATTCTGAATGATGTGGAAGTTCCTGAGGAGAATGTTTTTGATGGGGATGTTGTGAGGATGATACGTGATACACAGGACCGGCCGGTCCTCTGCAGCACTTTGAGTTTTCTCCCTCAAAGCTTCACTTCTGCTTGTGGCCTCAGCCTTAGAACGAGCGGTGTTGACGATGTCTTGGGGGTATCCCTGGTGTGAGAAGAAAGTGGCCATGGTTTGGGTCTGGTTGGTGAAGTCGTCGTCGCTGCTGCAGATCCGACGGAGTCGCAGAAATTGGGAGAATGGGATACCGTTTTTGGTGGCGGCAGGATGGCTTGATGAAAACTGCAGGTAAGTGTGGGCGTCGGTGGGCTTGTAATGGACGGTAGTATGGAGTTTGTCAGAGTCGGCTTTGGTGGATATTCGGATGTCGAGGAAGGGCACAGACTCCTCGGAAATCTCATGCGTGAATCGGAGAGACGGATGAAACGATGAGATGAAATTGATGAATTGAAGTGTGTCAGTCATGCTTCTTGAGGTGACGCCCAAGCAGTCGTCGATGTAGCGCTTGAAGAGATCTGGCAGAGGTCCAGTGTATTGAGTGAAAATCTTCTCCTCCACGTAGCCCACAAACAGACAGGCATAGGAGGGCCCCATTTTAGTGCCCATGGCGACTCCTTTTTTCTGTTTGTAGTGCTGACCCATAAATTGAAAGGAGTTCATGGACAGCACCAGTTCGGCTAAGCGGAGGATGGTTGTGGTGTCGATCTTCAGATGATGTTTGCAGATGAAATGTTTCAATGCTATTAGGCCGTCTTCATTAGGGATGTTGGTGTAAAGAGCCTCTATGTTTCGGCTTGCTCTTGTCCCACAGAGCTTATATCCCAGTTCATCGACTCCATCCTCCAGCCATTGGTCCGTGCTCTTCCCACATATGTAAAAGATACTAACCACGCCCTTCACCTTTTGGATCGCTTCACCTTCCCTGACGCAGCAACACACAAGATTTTATTCACTATGGACATAGAGGCTCTTTACACCAACATCCCTAATGAAGACGGCCTAATAGCATTGAAACATTTCATCTGCAAACGTCATCTGAAGATCGACACCACAACCATCCTCCGCTTAGCCGAACTGGTGCTGTCCATGAACTCCTTTCAATTTATGGGTCAGCACTACAAACAGAAAAAAGGAGTCGCCATGGGCACTAAAATGGGGCCCTCCTATGCCTGTCTGTTTGTGGGCTACGTGGAGGAGAAGATTTTCACTCAATACACTGGACCTCTGCCAGATCTCTTCAAGCGCTACATCGACGACTGCTTGGGCGTCACCTCAAGAAGCATGACTGACACACTTCAATTCATCAATTTCATCTCATCGTTTCATCCGTCTCTCCGATTCACGCATGAGATTTCCGAGGAGTCTGTGCCCTTCCTCGACATCCGAATATCCACCAAAGCCGACTCTGACAAACTCCATACTACCGTCCATTACAAGCCCACCGACGCCCACACTTACCTGCAGTTTTCATCAAGCCATCCTGCCGCCACCAAAAACGGTATCCCATTCTCCCAATTTCTGCGACTCCGTCGGATCTGCAGCAGCGACGACGACTTCACCAACCAGACCCAAACCATGGCCACTTTCTTCTCACACCAGGGATACCCCCAAGACATCGTCAACACCGCTCGTTCTAAGGCTGAGGCCACAAGCAGAAGTGAAGCTTTGAGGGAGAAAACTCACAGTGCTGCAGAGGACCGGCCGGTCCTGTGTATCACGTATCATCCTCACAACATCCCCATCAAAAACATTCTCCTCAGGAACTTCCACATCATTCAGAATGACACAGTATTGAAAGACATATTTCCTGAGCCTCCGCTGGTCGCTTACAAACGTGATACTAACCTAAGCGATCATCTTGTTCACAGTTCACTTCGCGCATCTAACACCTTACCACCTGGCACACACCCTTGTCAGCAACCACACTGCAAAGCATGTCCGTACATCAACACATCCCCCGTCATCACCGGACCCCTGTCATCTTTTCATGTCCACCGATCATTCACATGCCAGTCATCGGATATTGTCTATGTCATCTCATGTTCTCACTGCCCAAAGATGTTGTATGTGGGGGAGACATACCGTACACTCCCTGAACGCTGCGAGGAGCATGTTCGTTCGATCCGCCTCGGATACAACAACCAGGTTGGACGTCATTTAAACGAACCGCCTCATAGCCTCACACATTTCAGCATACGCATCCTTTGGCAAAATACATCCCACTTCATCCGCCGCAAAATGACAGAATCCTTTTTCGCGGACAGGCTTGGCACTTACCATCCGCGCGGCTTGAACATTCGCCCCTAGGGATGTATGCTCGGCCTGATGGGTAGTTGGTGCCAGGCTTGACCTCACTGTTGATACTGGATGCTACCTTTGAGTGTGTGTGTGTGTGTGTGTGTGTAGTGTGTGTGTGTGTGTGTGTGTGCATGTGCGTGAGCTGCAGTGGGCACGAGTGAATGCGAATGTATGCAGTGACGTGTATGTATATAGACGTAAGTTTTGTGCTACGTGTTTTGTGCATGTGTATTTGCGTCATTATGTGTGTGTGTGTGTGTGTGTGTTTTTTTTTTTTTGTTTTTTTTTTTTTTTTTTTTTTTTTTTTTTTTTTTTTACGTCATTCTAAATTCTCTCTATACAGGATGACGTCTTTTCTTTCTGGTGTTCTTTTCTGTTCTACGTTTGTTTCCATGTCACCTGAGGAAGGATCTTTGATCCGAAACGTCGTTATTTGTTTCTACTTTAAAGGGTTTTCTACCACTATCTTCTGTTTTTCTTTCTTCTGAGAGTGATTCTGACTGGGACCAAGACACCCAAGTCAAAGTGAGAACTGAGTGTACCGTACGAGAACGAGGACGTCCGTGCCCAAAGAGACAGGACGGCAATAAGCGTACGACGAAGGACTTTCACGCCTAGACGTGAGAAGGACCAACGTAACCAGGCAACAATATCAAACAGGCTGGAGACATTGAGAGACTAAAACCTAGCCTGGCAAAGATACTGTGATTTGAGTGTGTGATAGGAGAGCATTGTGTATAGTTGATAGTTATTTAAGTCATTCTTTTTTCATTTATAGTGTATAAAGGTTACTTTAGAAAGGGAGCCCGTGTGTTGTGTTTTACCGCATGAATGCGCCCGTCTGAGTTAGTGGCGGTGTATGCGTCTGTTGCGTTAGAGTCTGTGCGTACGACTGTGGGCAAGTCTGCGTGCGTTACAGTGACCACCATGGCGACAACATACAATGTTCTACGTCATTTTTACAACGTGTCCATCTATACACGTGTGTGAACACCTGACATAAAACGACTTCCCACACTCGGCCTTATCTCTCTGGGTCAAGCCCTGGTCACGACTATAACTCCGTCTCGGTCAATATATCGCGCCCGGCCTTTGACCTAGCATATTAACTCTAACCAGCATTATTAACACCGACCATCTCGCAACTATACACAATAGTCACTCTGTGATACTATTTACAGCTTCCGTCCCCAATCTGGTACAGAGATACCTGATGCATGCTAATTTGGACAGGGTTGGAAGATTTGACGATTTAACGATTTAACGATGTAACAATTAAATTTTTGGTTAAAGAAAATTCAACGCGTTAATGTTTTTTAAAGAAAATTAAACGAATTAAAAAATAAAAGTAACGATTGTCGATTTCTTTCGTTAAAAATTTCGTTACTTTAGTTCGTTTTTCCGCCACGAACAACAGGTGCCTATGCACAAAGCCGGTTTGACCCAGTTGCAGCCGGTTTGAGGCGGTTTGGAGGATCTATGCCTCTGGGTGAAAAACTTAACGGATCCCCTTTGCTTGAGAAGATCACGAGCGTAGATTATCCCAGGAAGAGGCATAGATCCTAACCAGCCCCCTGCAGTTGCGGGGGCTCATGAGGATTTATGCCTCTTTCAGTTGGGTGGTTTTCTTTTCAGGAGTGAAAAGGCAGATGGCACTTATACAGCAAAGATTGAACATGTGAAAAACTTAACGGATCCCCTTTGCTTGAGAAAATCACAAGCGTAGATTATCCCAGCAAGAGGCATAGATCCTCACAAGCCCCCGCAGTTGCCGGGGCTCATGAGGATCTATGCCTCTTTCAGTTGGGTGGTTTTCGTTTCAGGAGTAAAAAAGCAGATGGTACAGCAACGATTGGACAGGTGAAACCTTAAGGGATCCACTTTGCTTGAGCGAAACAAGAGCACAGATTATCCCAGCAAGAGGCATAGATCCTCACAAGCCCCCGCAGTTGCGGGGGCTCATGAGGATCTATGCCACTTTCAGTTGGGTGGTTTTCGTTTCAAGAGTAAAAAAGCAGATGGTACAGCAACGATTGGACAGGTGAAACACTTAAGGGATCCACTTTGCTTGAGCGAAACAAGAGCGCAGATTATCCCAGCCAAATATACGTTCAGCAGCGAAGTTAGCGTAACTAGACATGACGTAATTATTATCTTGTTACCTCAGTTGTCAGAGGTTTAGGTCTGCCCTCCTTTGACATCATGGACATGCTATTAAATTCGCCCCACCGCGACCCATCCTTAAAGGCCCCTTCTATAAATAGAAGGGACTTTTAAAAAAAATGAACAGCGTAGTTCTAAAGCAGCATTTCAAGCACTGCTAACCATCCTTATCCTTTCTTCCCCCTTCTCATAACTACTGCATGTATCTGGCCAGATAGTGTTTTAGATAGTGGGTAGAGAAGGAAATCTGGTGGCGTGTCACTTTTCAACTGCATACCACTTTTTTTGTCTGATCTGAGCAATAAATGATCATTCATGTATTTAACTCAAATTTATTTCATTAAAAAGAAAAATTAAAGAATATTTATTTCTTTAATTTTCAAAAAAAGTAAAGAAAATTTATTTTTTTAACCTTTTACCAGAATTAACGAAAGGTTATTTCATTAAAGAAAAAAAGTAATGACTATTAACCCTGAATTTGGATGACCCTTTAAAAAGGAAAAGGGTCACACAAAATCAGCAAATGATGTCTATTTTTTGTAGAGTTATATTTTGTTCAGGATTTGTGCGAATTTTTCAACCATATGTAGCAGAAAGGTAGTTAATGTTAAGACCTTTCTATGCATACTAATTTGGTTCAATACTCACAAAGGTCAAGCATCATGGGTGGTGGACAAAAGTGAAAAACGAGTAAATTTTAAGAAAACATGGATTGTGTAGGTACAAAACCCAACACTTTTGTAATATAAGAACACGTGCTTATTTCAGTGAGCTGTCGGAAAGGTCAAAGTCACAAAGGTTAGATTAAGTATGTTATCGATCAGAAACGTGAGCCTTAAGGGCTTTGCCATTCTTATTTCTGTTCTGAACTAAAGTGGAAAGTATAATTTTAAAACTTTAATGTCGCAGCATTTTCAGGTAGCCTATATGTTGTTTTGCGACAAAAAAGGACATACTGTTCCATAAAGGGTTTGAGATAACCTTTCTGTTTTAGACTGAATGAATAGAAACCAACTTTGTTTGAATTTATGTTTGCTGTTCCTGATTTTAACTGGTGTATTTTTGTAGTGTTTGTATGCCATACGTTGTGTCATGCCGGCCATTGGCCTAGTTGACACATAACTAACTAGCCTTTCTGATATGATACAACTTGCGTATTCACTTTACTGTGTTAGGTGACTATTTGTATAGCGGACATAACGCAAGCGACATCAAATCGCAACAACTCTAAACAACTTATATAGAAGCGCGGTGCCGCCTTTTCGGAAACACAAGGCGTATTTCCTTCCTGCCGCAAAGCTACTAATTTGCCGTATCGCCTACCGCGCCGCTGTCGCTTAGCTATAATATGGAGACACTTCTTAACTCATTCAATCCCGACACACCACAGCAAGATATGGCTCGACCTTGATTGTTCAAGGGTGGCGCCAGAATAGCTTGGCGCCTATAGGCGCCAAGCTATTCTGGCACCACCCATGAACTATCATGGTCGATTTGTCTCCTAAATTGTAATGCATTGCTCAGAGGACAACTCGAAACTGTGAGTATTTGGTTCCTGTGACGCAATGAGTTAGGGCGGGCTTTAAACGCGTGATTTCTTTTACGTGTTTGGAAATACATGAACTTAAGCTGACTTGCCATTTATACGTAACATTCCAGAGGCCGCCAGCGGCAGTTCAAACGCAGGAGGTGTCGCGGTTGGTTTAGTTGGCGCCCTCATTGTCGTCGCCATTGTCGTTGTTGTCGTCATCATCGTTTTCAGGTAATTATTTAAATATGCTTTCGTTTCCTGCTATGCTGTCAGGAAAAAAAAAACCCTGCAGTCTACAGATTTGTAATTTTCCAGAGAAAGTAAAATGATAAAAATAACCACCCCTGTCAGTTCGCACCTGATAAATATAAAAACCGTTTCATTTGCAAGAGGCACATAAACTTATATGCTTTTTTGCCGGTAAAAGTGGACACAACCCAACTGAAAGAGGCATAGATCTTCATCAGCCCCCGCAGTTGCACTAACTTACCGCAGTTGCGAGGGCTCCTGATGATATAATATTTCTCTTGCTGATGTATCCATGTTCCTTGAAGGGCTGCGTCCTGTGGCGTTAAACAAACAATGGTGTCATAAACAAAATCTGTGATAGTTACGGGCAGACCACGGCTCATGTTCATGCTCTTAAAGGCTGAATATTTTTTCTTTTCTTTTTACAGACGCCGGCGGCGAGCGAAAAGGAGAGACTCAGCGGACGATCTAAGAGGAATAACAGACAGTCACTCCCCACACCTGCCATCCATCACACAGCCAGGTAACAGAGATTGCAAATTTAGCACAAGACTTCTGCTTATTCTTTAGGTGGGGGGGTGGGGGGTGGGGGTGGGGGCGGGGGGTTACATATTCATTGCATACAGTCACTTACTTACTTATAGCACCCATCTGTCCTATCCTTTTTGTGCTTTGACTAAAGTAGATCTATGATCATAGGTTGATAATGCACAATTCTCTGCTTTTACCTATTTTACTAGGTAGTCGTTCTAAATTACTACCACTGGCAGTCTCCCTTTTTCTGTACATTATTCACGTTGCTTATAAACGTTTGTCACAAGCTGAGGAGACAAGCAGCAGCAAGCATGAGAAACCAAGATTTACTGTCAGGCCGATGAAGAGGAATGGTGCTGACACCGAGGAAACAACCGCTGTGCCCATATATAGAAACATATCACAAGCTTCTTCCATCGGTGAATCCGACGAAACCCACGACCTTCCACCGGCTCTTGCTCCTAAACCTCGTGGTATCGGAAGTTCTGGGAAAGCCAACGAAATCCAACCACTCTCATCACCACAAGGTCAGACTTGTGCTGAGTCCGCGGCCGAGACTCCACATGACGGTGTGGGACCCAGACGCCATGTGACGTCAGCAGGCGATGGCGATGATCTGTCTGAGGTTCTGGTCGAGGAAGAGGATGACGTCAACAACACTGAGGATATGTACGCCGTGTACAAGAACACCAGACCTCAAGTGGACGCCCTGCAGCAATACCTCATTGACGCTCTGGCCTCTGGGGAGCTTAGCGGACAGTTCAAAGTGAGTTCTGCGTGTTAATCTGGACACTGAATAAGAACGATGGAAAGGAAGTTACAGTCAAAATCAATAGATTTTCCATCTTTCATATTCTTTCTGTCTTGTGCTTGAGCTTGAAACAACATTATGTGAAGTTCTTTTGTTTTATATAACTGTTTCTTTTGAGATTGCGACTTCTTGTGTGTCTTTTGTAGTAAATATCTCTTTTTTTTTTTTTCTTATCCCCTTTTCGGAAGAGATGCCCTTTGTCTTTGCTCGTGTCGATCTTCGTGGTAAAAGCCTACAGTTAAATGTGTCAGAATACGTCAGAAGTTCTTTGTCGTGTTTCGCGACCATGCCCTACTTTCTGAAATGTTGCGACCATGTCAGTGTCACTGAATAATTTACAATATTTCGGCTGATGATCCATCATAACCAGAATGCTGAGTGGTTTTCGACTTTCACCAACATTCTCAATGGAACCCCACATTCAGACCAGTGCCACACTGAACGTAAAAATAAATAATTGTTCACGTCACGGTAAAACTAAAAAAAAAAAATGATTCGCGTCACAGCTGTGGTGTTTTGGAGGCATTTTCAGGGTTACTATAAGAAAAATAAGAGTAAACCAAACGATTGTGTAGACTCTTTCGAGTCAATCCAAGCATCAAACCGGCATGACAAGAAACAGGAGTGGGAAAACAAGTTTAAACGATAGGTGGTTTTAATTTACGATCTTCGACTTGCTTTTGAGAGATCCTCGGAGCCCTTACTTCCAGAACAAGCCTCGGCTCGTCAGTCATTACCGCCACAAGTCTATTCTCTATGTTTCTACTTGACTTATGTTAACACTCATGGTTTAACATAAACTGCACACATTTCTTTTTAAAAAGAAAGGAATCCGTATTAATCGAGCAAAGTGTTTGTGTAGTCTGTTTGGAAGAAACCCTAGCAGTGACGTTTTGTTTTCTTTGCTTTCAAGATTCAAGCCACTTTTGGAACATAAAATGGATAATTTTCTTATAACACTGCTAGTTTGTTGTGTATGTAATAATGCTTAATTATACCATTGTTAATCTCTCTGTACAGAAGTTCGCCAAGGGAATGAAACTCCCCCACAATGATGGGATGACTGTTGAAAACGTGCACAAGAACCGCTTCAAGGCCACGTGTGCATGTAAGTGTCCCCTTGTACGATTTTTCCCTGGACAAAACGTTCTCGACATTCTGCCGTTTGTATGGCAATTTCAATACTTTATACTATATATATATATTGAGATATGCATGCTTTTCCTTGCATCCAGAACCTAAGGGGCAATATTGTTTGCAGAGTGTAAATATTTCATTCCAGCTGACATTTAATTGGTTTCCCATCGATTCGGTTGCCAAATACTTGTTCAGTTATGGCGGATTTGTCATTTTACAATATTTTTGCGGGTCGAAATCTCTGTTGTTGTTGGCTGTTTCGTTGGTTGGTTAGTTGTTTGGTTGGTTAGTTGGTTGGTTGCCTTTGCTTTTTGTTGGTTTTTCTTGTTCATTAGCAATGATTTATTGCCAATTTGTCTTTTTGTTTGTTTCTTGTCAGACGATTTCAATCGAGTGCACCTACACAGGCCGAAGGGTGACCCTGAGTCAGACTACATCAACGCTTCTTACATCAAGGTATGCATTCTAATTTGGATTATACAAGTTGTGCCTGTATAAGTCATTTTAACTCATTCAGCCCTGACGCACTACAGCAGGAGATGGGTCGACCATGACAATTTAAGGGTAGTGCCAGATTAGCTTGGCGCCTTACTCTTCAGTTAGCATGGTCGATCCATCTCCTGCAACAGTTTCAAAATCTTTAGATGACGCACCCAAACTTTACGAAACTCGTGCGTCGGGCTGAATGAGTTAATATTTTCACCCTTTATGTGATGATTGACATCTAGTCTGTGTATCACAGCACCAAGGCTTATTTACTTTTGCATTGCTTTACTGAAGAGCTCTTCAGCGGAATACAATTGTCGCATTGATGTTTTATTTTTCAGTAACTCGGTATTATTGCCATTTTCCTGTAGCGGTGAGAAAGGCCACGTGTGCGCTTGATGTGACGTGTGTGTGATTTGTGTCTGTATATAGATATAGTGAGTGTGCGTATTTTGTTTCGAGTTGCTTATACTTTAAATCAGCCTATTAATGTATTGGTGTTGTATGTATACATTTTAGTGTGTCTTAAGGTGGCGTGCAATTCGCTTCAATGGATCAATAAAGTATTTTGACTTGACGTGTGACAAAGCAAAGGGAATGTTATTGCAATAAACTATTCCGATTCTTCTTTCTCTCTAAAGGGTTGCCGAAGAGACGAGCAGTACATTGCCACTCAAGGCAAGTGCATTTCCAAAAATTGTTTACTTAACCCTTTGAGTGTCGGTAGCAGGAATCACATCGACGAAACGCCCTATCGACAGAAAAATGGTTAACACTGTTCGAGGTTTTGCAGCGAAACAGTCGATAGGATATTTGTTGATGTATAAGTACATACATGAGCAATTCTCTCACCTCATAAACTCTTTCGCGACTTTGACCGGAGTCTTAAGGCCTTGCGCTACCTGTGAGTGATTTGACGGGAGTTTTAAATCCCCGTGCTGCCTGTGAGAGATTTGACCGGAGTCTTAAAGCCTCGTGCTGCCTGTGAGAGATTTGACCGGAGTCTTAAGGCCTTGTGCTGCCTGTGAGAGATTTGACCGGAGTCTTAAGGCCTCGTGCTGCCTGTGAGAGATTTGACCGGAGTCTTAAAGCCTCGTGCTGCCTGTGAGAGATTTGACCAGAGTCTTAAAGCCTCGTGCTGCCTGTGAGAGATTTGACCGGCGTCTTAAGGCCTTGCGCTGCCTGTGAGAGATTTCGAGAGGTTACGTTCACGCCGAACGATTCCTAACAACGATTGAGAGCGAAGTCATAGCGGATAACCAGTTTGTTCCATAAACAGACAACACTCCGGGGAGCGCATGCATCTGTCTATGCTTCTTGGAGATTCGAGTGTTGTCTGTGCTTATGGTGCAAGCTGGTCATCTGCCGTAAGTTCGCTCTCGTTCGTGTTTGGGAGTCGTTGGCGCATAGGAAACCTCACCAGGAGCGGATCAGTTACCCCGCATCAATTCCGGCAGTTTCCGTGGGTCGTTTCGTTTTTCCATCGATGTATACGAAGATTAGCTGATAGCGGTTGCAGTGTGTGGTTCAGACAATTTGTAGTTAAACTCATTGTGCCCGAGGTGCGAAATACCCACATTTTGGAGTTATCCTCTGAGGACTGCATTAAAATTCAGGAGACAGATCGACCATGATAGTTCAAGGGTGGTGGCAAAATAGCTTGGCGCCTAGAGGCGCCAAGCTATTCTGCCACCACCCTTGAACTATCATGGTCGAGTCATATGTTGCTGTGGTTCGTCGCGGGCAGATTGAGTTAACGCTGCATGAATTTTTGCTTTGTTTTGTTGAAAGGTGATAACGAATTTCTTGTTCTAATGTACTGCAGGTCCGCGAGACAACTGTGTGGCTGACCTGTGGTGGATGGTGTGGCAGGAGAAGGTCACGCAGATGGTCATGCTAACTAACATCAAGGAGGACGGGAAGGTTTGTTCATATAAAAGGAAACTCCCGGACAACTTGTATGTGAATTAACAAAGACACAACGAGGACGAAAACTTAACCAGTGATTGATAAACATATAGAACGCATATGTGTTATTTGTTTTTATTAAAGGCAGACAGTTTTTCCTTGCTGAAATATTGACCTTGCGGCAGTCGTTATAGATTTTGTCGTGAAATTCCTGTAGGGATCATCGCGACAGAACCGCTACCGACGCCAAAACGATTAAACTTTATACAGTTTCTGCGCTGTTTTGTAACGTTAGCAAACAGTTACAAATTTTTTAATATGAAAATCGACCTTTTCTGTAACCAAATTTCATGGTTGCCTCAGTATGAAAGTAAATGTCATTGTGTCACCGTTGTCCAGGACAAATGCGAACAGTACTGGCCAGCATCCGGGAAAAAGCAGACGTACGGTCATGTGATAGTGAGGGCGCTGGAAGTTCAAGACAGGTCTGATTACGTCATCCGGCCCTTCTTGCTCAAAGCCAAGGGGGTGAGGACGTCCGCACTAAGAAGATTGGATCTTGACTGTGATTATGTTAACCCTTTCAGCCCTGACGCACTACAGCAGCAGATGGGTCCACCATGATAATTCAAGGGTAGTGCCTGTCGGCGCCAAGCTAATCTGGCTCTGCCCTTGAATTATCATGGTCGATCCATCTCGTGCAACTGGCGCATAGTCATTAGATAACGCCTCCATAATTTGGGAAATACGTGTGCCGGGCGGATTGAGTTTAATCTAGGACAAAAACAACCTAGTAAGTTAGTGTCTGGTTTCAGTGCAGAGGCACGACCTGTCTGGCTGTCATACAAATGGAATACCAGACATATACAGAATTTACAAATCGCACGCTGAGGACAGGAAACGTACTGACGCCTTTGGCTGATACCTTCACTAAATCCAGATCAAAGAGATGACTGTTAAGCGTGTAAGGCGCAAAGCGAATCCCAGCAAAGAAAGAAACACGGTTAGAAAGTAAAATAAAATACAATTTATTTTCTCATTCGAGACGTGCCGCGTCCGGATAGGCGGCTTAGGCTTATAGGTTTGAGTTAAAGCCATTGTTAAAATTGGGCATAAAAAAAGAATATTTATAAGTTAGTTGGTGAGATGTAAAGCTGTGTGTACTTGTTTGTAAGTCCATGTTAAAACAAAGAGCATTGAAACCCGGACATTGAATAAACTGTGTCGTACATGTTCTTTCTAAGCGCGTTTATTTCTTTTTTTGAAATTTGTCTCTGATACATTTACCGTTTTGTGGGCATAAGATAATGTTAAAAAGATTACAATACATTGAATATGGTTGTCATTTAGGAATCACCTCA
This sequence comes from Semisulcospira habei, assembly GCA_036245525.1. Lineage (NCBI taxonomy): Eukaryota > Metazoa > Mollusca > Gastropoda > Semisulcospiridae > Semisulcospira > Semisulcospira habei. Next base: position 250,473,384 of record BTPG01000003.1, on the reverse strand, counting down.
TCGAACCGAGTACATGTGCAGTCTAAATTTTCTAAGTTATTTTTTATAGACGTCCGCTGAGCGTCAGGTGATCCAGTACCACTACAACACGTGGCCAGATCACGGGGTTCCCCAGGCGGCGGCTCTCGTGGACTTCTGGCGATACGTCAAGGCGCGGGGTGATCCTACAGTCCCTCTTCTGGTACACTGCAGGTATACGTCATACGGACGTGTTTATGCTGAGTTAATGATCTCTTACACACCTCCGTCTTCGCGACTTTGAGCGGTAACGCTGTATCACACACGTGTCATACAGCCTGGCTATTCTCTTGCCCATTTAGAATACAGAATGAGCACGAGCACCTGCTCAATAGCATGAGGACCCAAAATGGCGTCGATCCCAATGCGCAAAAGGCCATCGGGCCGACATCGGCCGCCGTTGACCCCCGCACAGCCGAAGCGGGCCAAAGGCGGCCGTCGTCGGCCCGACGGCCTTTACACACTGGGATTCTCATCTTCACTTCAGTACATCGTTATTCGCATGACACCGTGTACGCAATGATAATTGTGTGATATAAGCCGTGTATGTGAGGCGCCGTGGTCCACAGAGTCCACGATGACGTCAGTTTGCTCCTCGCGCAGTGCAGTGTAATTGTGTTCCACATGACTGTGTAGGTTAAAAAAGTCATAATTAATTTCCTAGCGGAGTAACACATTTCCGTTCATACACTTTTCTGATCACCGCCACCTACATTACGTATGTCAGGACAATAAAAGTCCGTTCTTTTCAAGATTTGTCAAATATTTATTTTGATTTGGAAATTGGCTATATATTATTTATGTTAGATCCGCGACCAAAAAAAAAAAAAAGTTTTTGTTCAAATCGAGATATCTGTTAAATACACAAGTGGCTTTAGCAGCGAGTCTAATGAGGACAGTCGAGGTGTGTCCGCATGTCATAAGTTTCCGCTGAAACAACGAATTCGTCTCGAGTCACAACTACAGTTCTGTAACTAAGAACAGAGATTTCTGAACTTGCTTTCCTTATGTGACTCACGCTTTTGTGCAGACCCAATGCTCACAGGGCGATCGAGGCGACGTCGACACGATGACCGTTGCGCACTGGGGATGTCCTCTCACTGAAATAAAGTCCCCAAAACAAAGCAAGTTGAAGAACACTTTGTTCCAAGGCACTTGATCTGACTTCATGCCAGCTAATCTAAGCAATTGACGATTGATGTGTATTCACAAACAGATACAAGTCTTTCTTGTGACCTCTTGTCACTTGGATGTCGACGTGTCAAAGATGAAAGTGGTCAAACTTATTCCAAGAAAACTGAGGGGGGGGGGAGGGGGGGGGTATTTTCAAATTGCTTACTTCTGTCCTCTCAAACTATTGCATTGGTTTCCTCGTTTCTTGTGAGTTAAACTGATACGGTGTGGGACTATTAATGCTGATGTGTTTATCATTATAGTGCTGGAGTGGGCCGCACCGGGACCTTCATCGCGCTGGACATCGCCAGTGAACGTGAAGCGCTGGACCGTGAGGTGAATGTGAAGGACATCGTCACTGAGCTCAGAGAACAGCGGTGCATCATGGTGCAGAGTGAGGTAGGGACACTTTATGTTGATCGCGTTTAGTTTTGATGTATTTAGCATGTAGGCATTTAAAATGAAAGACTTGTGAATGCCGAAACAGGTGATTTTTTTCAGCAGAGAATAATAAAATATACATAACTTTGACCCTTTCTGAAAATGTTTGTTGTCGCGGTGGACATATGGTGAAAAAATAATATAGCATTAAGTAAGTTTTACTTAAGCAATTAGTCTCTTAACAAACATACAAGTTGAGGATTTCAACCCAAAGTCAACCGCTTTGTTTGGAGCTCACGTGCGTTTTTCTTTTAGGAACATTCAAGGTTGTTCATATTTTAAGCTTATCATTCTGATTCATTTCCCTCCTCTCTAAACCACAATATATATATATATTCTTTAATTTTAAACAAAGGCGTCTCCCAAAGCCAAAAATGAGGTAAATAAGATTAGCTCCAAGGGACGTAATTTGTCTGTCTTCTTCCACTGCAACACCACATCAAGCTTTGCTGTGATGCAATGCGCGCGGTACTAGTGGTGCTACCAGTAAATGATGGAGGCGGCCTCTAGTACAATCGTTGTGTTTGCAATTCGTCGGGTTACGTCGTATGCCTGACGGACGAGACTTCCCCCCCCTCCCCCCCCCACCCCCGCCCTCTTCCCCATTTGGGACTAAACCGGTCGTAGACAGCAAAAACCTAAATCTATCCAGCAGGTCCAATACCTGTTTGGGAATATTCACTAGACTCCCCTCTCAAGTGGAGGGACTGGATATTCTCCAGCGGGTTGTGGGGCGCCTAGGGGTAGTCCTATTGCTTCATGCAGTAGGTGTTCTGTGGAAGGATCAAAATGATATGTCTCTCATTCCTTCTCTCCCACTCCCCTCTCTTTCTAGATCTTGTGAGCGATGCAGTCACAAAAAGGGCAGGTGATGTCCTGATGACACAATGCAAGCATGCCAGCCTGGAATTACACGGCATTAGCACAGCAGAGCATTCTCAGAATTTATATATATATATATATATATATATATATATATATATATATATATATATATATATATATATATATATATATATATATATATATATATATATATATATATATATATATATATTGCACGTTTTGTACACGTATATCGTACAGATAATCTTGATTTTCCTTTCATTCCGAGATTACCTACAGGTCGTACACGTTTCTTGTCAACGGGTCATTATATGACTGATTTTGTACGTTACGGACTAGCTCACAGAAAATCGCGTATTTTACCGCAGGCCCAGTACAAGTTCCTGCACGAGGTGATCCTGGAGGCCCACACCAGCAGAAACACGCGGATCCGTGCGGACAAGCTTGACGAAATCTTCCCTGTCACCATCTCTGTTGACAAACCCGACGAGCGCATCGACGGGGAATTCAAGGTAGTGTGCTAGCCAGAATTGTCGTGCCAGTATGGTATGACTGTTGTCGTGAATCCGATACATCATCCAGCTCTGTGACCGGTTTATAGGACGGAGGTCAGAGGTGAAAGTGCTGGATATCGAAATCCGACGGATAAAACAATTTCGATATACATATACATGATCGTCATACAGGTAAAGAAGGAAAAGGAAAACAAGAAAAAGGGGCAAGAAGATGAATAAGAAAATGATCAGAAGCACAACATTCTGGTCAGACTTGTTTAATAGAAGAACTTGAGCCCGTCTGTGATTTCGGAAACTGTTTCTCTGTAGTGAGGTTGAGTTTGCAACGAACGACTTCCCAGGAGGGCACGAGAGCGAAGTCACGGCGGATAACCATCTTTAGCCGTAAGCATATATACCACTCCAAACATCTCCAAGAGGCATAGATCCTCATCAGCCTGTAGATGTTTGGAGTGCTGTCTTATTTATCAAAGACAACTGTTTTGCTCGTGTTCGTTGCTGGGAGTCGTTCGTTGCAAACGAAACCTCACTTTTGCCTTAAGGTAAATCCCATATACATGTACGTAAGTAGTAACAACGGTAATCTGAACTGATGAGCTACATACATCTTTTTTATGACGATTTGCTCATTGTAATATCGGAGTGTGAACTACTTCTGGCTTTAGTGAGCGGTCGATTATAACATCACACCGTTGCAACAGGTTGATATGCTTGTAATCATTGTTGTTAGACTGAGTTCTTGTTATTATCATACACGTATTTGTCATTACTGTAATGTTGGGCACACGACGCCTCCGTCCTCTGTGACTTACAGCAAATGTCTGCCCACTTTGTGAGCTTTCGGATTAAAGAAGGTTTTATGTAGAAATTTTCAAACATTTTATTGCTTTATTTATGTTATCAGATGCTGCAAGAGATGGGGAAGCACGCTCCTAAACCCAAACACACCATGGCTGAGATGGAGGAGAACAAAACCAAGAACAGGAATCAGGACGCGCTGCCAGGTAAATCACAGTGTGATCGACTCCTTGACACCTGCACTGCGCAGTGAATGGACTTGGTGTCTCTTAGACCGTCGCAGGTTCACAGGATACACACCAGGCAAGCAAGAGGCATAGATCCTCATGAGCCCCCGCAAATGCGGGGGCTCATGAAGATCTATGCCTCTTGCACTTGGATTTTCTGGGGGGGCTGTGTTTCGGCAGTGAAGGGGTTACTATGCGGAGAACACGAAATATGCTTGTGTTCGGGGTTGTGACGGGTAGCGGATGATTTTGGATGTTGTTTGCTTGAGTTTCAGCGTGAAAGGGTCTAAGTATGCAGAGGGAAGGAAACGTGCTTGTGTGCGGTGGAGGGTGGGGGGTGGGGGGTGGGGGGGGGGGGTGGGGGGAGGGGGTGGGGGGGGGGGAGGTGAGGGGGGAGACAGAGATTGTGAGAGTATCAACCCAACGTGGTTCGCAGATCGTTCACCATGCATATACGTAATTTCAGTTCATTGTTACAAACAAATACAACCCTAGCTCTGCAGGAGCTCTGTACATCCTCTAAATCACACAATCTGCAATGGCAGGTTTGTAAAATAGCTTTGTCGATGACGATGTTAGTGCCTTAGTCGTTGTAAATTAAAGTTTCATTGATTCAATTGTGGCACTCTACATTATAGATGATCTGCATGGTATGTTATGTTTTCATTTCAGACGATAATCACCTGGCCTACCTGACAGTGCACGTGAGGGGCAGAAACCAGTACATCAACGCTGTCCACATGTCGGTATGTGCATTAGCTTGTAAAGCCTCTGTCTCTAGCTTCACAGAAGGAAATTATCAATCAAGTATGAAATTAGCGCGAATACATATGGTCACGATGAAATACTCAAGCCCCACAAAGCGGCCACAGAGCTCGGCGATGTGTCGGATGAAAACATATATTTAATAATAATAATGATGATTTCTATGGCGCCTAACCTCAGGTAGAGCTCTAGGCGCCTTACAAATTTCAAAAATACAATTACACAAAACTGTACACATTATTACACGCGCGCGCGCACACACACGCACACGCACACGCACACGCACACGCACACGCACACGCACACGCACACGCACACGCACACGCGCACGCGCACGCGCACGCGCACGCGCACGCGCACGCGCACACGCACACGCACACGCACACACACACACACACACACACACACACACACACACACACACACACACACACACACACACACACACACACACACACACACACACACACACACACATTCCAGGCACCACAGCAAAACTACAACAGAATCCTTAGCAGTCAATGATTAATCAGGGGGGTAATGGAGTTGGAAAAGGTGTGTTTTTAGCGCAGATTTAAAAACGTCTGTTGACGCACTGTGGCGGACATGGGAGAGGAGTATGCTCCAGTTCAGCGGCCCCAGATATGAAAAAGACCGCTGGCCAAAAGACTTGGTACGGACAAAAGGTACACGCAAAATGCGGCTGTCAGCAGAGGATCTGAGTTGTCTTGGGGGAGTGTACAGCTGCAGGAGAGAGGACAGGTACGGGGGGGGGGGGGGGGGGGGGGGGGGGCTTGATGTGGAAATGCAGCTGAAGCAGAGAGAAGAAAGTTTATACTGAATTCTTGCAGCCACAGGGAGCCAGTGGAGGGATTTAATTACAGGTGTAATATAATCAGTTTTGCGCTTTTTGGTGATGAGCCTCGCAGCAGAATTCTAAACTTTTTGAAGCCTGTCAATCTGATATTTGGGACAACCTGCATACAGTGAATTACAATAGTCCAGCTTGGAAAGAACAAATGCACAGATGAGGGTTTTTGTGGCTTTGATGGTCAAATAGTGTTTGATAGAAGAAATGCGACGGAGCTCCATGTAGGCTGTGCGACAGGTGTTGTCAAAATTTTGGTTCATGGACAGTGTTTCGTCCAGGGTTACTCCAAGATTCTTGGCGGTGTGTGAGAAATTGATGATGCTGGTTCCTATGGCCATGGACGTGGGGAGAGAAAGTGAACTGGTCAATCTGGTGGGTTTGATTATAAGACACTTAGTTTTATCATCATTAAGTTGAAGTTTGTTTGATAACATCTACTCTTTGACATCACAGATACAGTTCTAAAGGCTTAGGATGGCGCTAAGGACTTGGTCGGGAGTAGCGTGTTTGTACAGTTGGGAGTCATCGGCAAATCCATGGTGGGAAACCGAGAATCTCTCGTTTACACTGGAAAGAGGCTGGATGTAGAGAATGAAGAGAATGGGGCCTAGGACTGAGCCCGGGGGGACCCCAAAGCGCAGTAGAGAAGGACTCGACCTGTAGCTGTTAATGACAACAGACTGGTGACGATCAGTCAGGCAAGATCTGAACCAGGACAGGACACTACCCGTGATGCCAAACGTGGAATGAATTCGGTGCAGAAGAATCTAGTGGTCAATTGTATTGAAGGCGGCTGTCAGATCGAGCATGGCTAGAACAGAGACATGTCCATCATCAATTGTCCTAAGCATGCCATTCACAATCTTCAGGAGAGCAGTCTCAGTGGAATGCCCGGGCCGATACGCTGACTGACAAACAGGAAGAAGACTGTAAACATTCACATGGTCAAGGAGCTCGGAGAGAACAATCCTTTCAATGAGCTTGGATAGAAAGGGCAGATTTGAGACAGGCCTGAAGTTTTTCAGATTTTCAGGGTCAAGACTGGGCTTTTTAAGCAGGGGTTTGACGATGGCTGATTTGTAAACAGCATGGAAAATACTAGAGGACAAAGAGCCATTGACCAGGGAAGTGATTTTATTTCCCTTGGTCCGTTCTGCATAATCATACGGCGTGGATAGAGGGAAGTAATCATAGTAAGGCAATGGTTCTAACAGCACAGGTTGAAGTTGGTTGTACGATGCTTAACGTCCGGATAGCAACAAGACTTTCTCAGGACGTGCCTGCACTGCTTGTGAAAAAATAACTAAACAGAATATTGAATGTATGTCGCCAGCCGGTCTAACACGCTAAATAAACCTAAGACTTACAGCACAGGAGAGCGATTTCTTAAGAGCATAAAGGGAGTGTTAGGGCACAACTGATGTCAGCGTTGTCATATCATTGTCGAGCGCCTGTAAATACATTATTGCATGGGGAAAAGATAGCGTTTAACCCATTCAGCCCTGACGCACTACAGCAGGAGATGGGTCGACCATGATAATTCAAGGGTAGTGCCAGATTAGCATGCCGCCTTTCGGCGCCAAGCTAATCTGGCACTACCCTTGAATTATCATGGTCGAGCCATCTCCTGCAACAGGTGCATAGTTGTTAGATGACGCCTCCCAAATTTGGGAAATACGTGCGTCGGGCTGAATGAGTTAATGGATAAATAAAGGGTTAATGAATGTATGTATATATGGATGGGTAGGTGGATGGTTGGGTGGGTGTTTGGGTAGGTGAGTGGATGAGTACAGGTGTCAGACGGGAGACATTTATACCATATCCCTGTACCTTCCTGTTGCTCACTGCCACCCAGTCGTTCCTACACCGCCGTGGCCTGTTGCTGACCCAGCTGCCCATCCCCAACAACACCATGGTGGACTTCTGGCGCTTGGTGGACGGATGTGACGTCAAAACTGTCGTCTCACTAGGATCGGAAGACGGACAAGACACAGTCGAGGTGCCGAGACCGTAAATAAAAACATTGCCTTACAAAACTGAAATTGCATTTCCGCCTGCACCATAGCAATTTTAAGATGCATGTACTAGGGGACGAATGCTTGCCGAAGTGTGCAGTTTCACTTTTGCAATCATTACGTGTGTTAAATGAATAATCTTGGACAGCAGATACATGATGATTGTTTTACTTGCGCCTGCGGTGGAAATGCGGTTAAAATCTTAACAACTGGGCCTTCGGGTGTTTTGTAGAAGAAGCTTTCCATTATGTACGCAGTTTCCTGTAATTTTTGTTAATGCCATTTCGTTAACTCATTCTGCCCGCGATATACCACAACGAGATATGGCTTGACCAAGATAGCTCAAGGGTGGTGGCAAAATATCTTGGCGCCTATAGGCGCCAAGCTATTCTGCCACCACCCTTGGACTATCATGGTCGATATGTCTCATGAATTGTAATGCAAACCCCAAAATGTGGGTATTTTCGTACCTCGGGCTCAATGAATTTTCGAATGGGTCTAAACGCGTTAAACGGACAAAATGCCAGAATTATTATTATTATTATATTATTATTATTATTATTATTATTATTATTATTATTATTATTATTATTATTATTATTATTATTATTTCTACTACAGGAGTTCTGTCAGTACTGGCCGCTGACCGCTGGCGAAGTTCTAGATTCAGGAAAATACTCAATAACAGTAACGTCCTACAACAAACTGAACCGTCATCTGATATCCTATGGGTTGACACTGAGAACCAAGGTGAAAATTATATAGGCTGTAGAATTTACATCATTACTACCTCCTTACAATGCAGGATAAATCACTAGTTTGACAAATCAATCCAGACCAAAAAGGTGACTGCCAAGCGTGTAATATGCAAAAAAGTACCCAACGGAGAAAGAAACACGCTTAGAAAAGACGGGTACAACACAATTTATTAATATTTCGGGTAAATACCCTTTGTCAAAATAGACAAACAAACAAACATGTTTGTTTGTTTGTCTATTTTGACAAAGGGTATTTACCCGAAATATTAATAAATTGTGTTGTACCCGTCTTTTCTAAGCGTGTTTCTTTCTCCGTTGGGTACTTTTTTACTAGTTTGACAGATTAAATTCGAGTTCTAACGAGTATTTTATCTGTAACCAGCTAAGCACGGGTGATTTATTTTGGGTAATGGCTTTGTCAGTTATAAGCTATTTATTTTTGCTAAGCACATGCCTCTGATTTCAGGTCCAGTCGGTGCCCGAGTTGCTCACAGAGGGTGGATCGACATGTTTGCATGTGTTTCTTTTGAAGTTATTCTTTTACATATTTCTTTCATTGTTCCAATATGCGACAGCTTTCCTGGATTTGACACCTGCATTGAGGAGCGATTTATGTCTAATTTTCAAATTACAATTTTAAACAAATCTTGTCATAAGTGTGTATACATTTCAGTAGTCGCATTGATAGGCATAGGATGCTTGACTTGAGCTTATAATTCTTGTCAACCCTAAATACCCACTTTCTGCAGACGGAAAACAAAGAGCACCAAGTGCAGCTGTATCACTACAAGGCGCGGGCAGGCGAGGTGCCTGACGATACCGCCAGTCTACTGCAGCTTGTCGACACCACCAAGGCGCGCGTTGAGGACGATGTGACGTCGCCCATCGTCATACAGTGCATGTGAGTTTGTAATCAATTTTGTTGCTTTGTACGCTAAACCGTATGTCGCCATTGTCAGAATATGGCAGTCTCAAATGGCCTATATTTTAAAAATTTGACATACGGTTCAATCGCATCGATTTTAATATGACATCCTGTGAAGAACTATTTCAGCACTATTATGGCTGATCCATTTCTTGGGTGGGCTTTTAAATACTGTTTAGTTCCCACGGCCACCCAAAATTTACCTCTGGTCACCTTTTCTTGGTATAATATAAGGGTTGTTTTCAGAGCTCGTCCATGTGTTTCCAAATAATTAATCGGGTTTTGCTTGGTATATTGCTAACATCTTTTGGTTCACATTTTAGAGACGGTGCGGAAAGGAGCGGCCTGATTGGTGGCGTCTATAACATCATCAACCGAGTGACGTATGATGACGAGATTGACGTGTACCTGACGGCACGGCACGTGCAGACTGTCAGACCGCAAGCAGTAGCCACAGAGGTAACGCTGTCACTAGCTTAACCCGTTCATCCCTGACGCACTACAGCAGGAGATGGGTCGACCATGATGATTTAAGGGTAGTGCCAGATTAACTTGGGGCCTGTCGGCGCCAAGCAAATCTGGCACTGCCTTTGAATTATCATAGTCGATTCATCTCCTGCAACTGGTGCATAATCATTAGATTCATTCAGTCCTCTCTGCGCCGTCTGGTGCTTGAGGCGACGGCAAGGGAGCGCCACTTTTGTCTGTCAGCTGCTATTTTGGGTGCTGTTTGCAGAGTAAGGCCTCTGTTCTTGAGCTCTCGCTCCACGGTTCGGCGCCACGTCTCCTTTGGTCGCCCACGGTTTCTCTTCCCCTGTGGTGTCCATCTCAGTGCCACCCTTGGTAATGAGTCAGGTGACATTCTGTAATCATTAGATGCCGCCACCAAAATTTAGGAAATACGTGCGTGGGCTGAATGAGTTGAATGGTTGTCACATCATTTCTACCCGGCTCACATTGGCATGCGTCATCTGGTGTGAAGATAATTCTAGTGTTTTGTTCCTTTCACGCAAAACGACCTTGCAATATGACCACGGTGCGATCTGGTGTGAGAGTCATTTCAGTTTCAACTACGCCAGTCTGGCCCGGGTAGATCTTGTGAAAGTGGTGATCCTGGTGTGTAACACCGGACAATATCACGTCTGTTATACTACAGCTTTTGTAAGGTACTTTATATATACTATCATTTGTACTATGATTTACATACCATATAAAGGGTCTTTGCCGGGAGAAACAATGTTTAACCCATTATGTCCTGAGGCTGATTTGTAAAATTTGCTTATTGCCATATGAAGGCTACATTACAGATTAGGAGATTGATCAACTGTTTTAGTTCAAGGGTGGTGCTAGAATACCTTGGCGCCTCAGGCGCCAAGCTATTCTGGTACCACCCTTGAACTATCGGTCAAATGTATTTCAAACAATGGATGTGTCAGATTGAAAAAGATTAAACACTGCAAAGAGAAAAGCTCGAAGGTTGAGCCATCTCCCCAAAATAATTTTTTAAAAAAGTTGTATTTGAGTTTTCGTCCCATTGTGCCCGACCGTATTAAAATTTCCAAATGTTTCGATTTTTCCCCGTTTACATATTTCTATTTATTTGATTTTCTTTTTCCGTTTCAGAAGCAGTACCGTTTCCTGTACCAAGCTGCCCAGGAATACACTCGCCAACACAACGTCTACCAGAATACAGGCGTCCCATGAACTGTTTTAGAGACGCATGTTATTAAGACAGCAGGGTCTAATAACCTGCAACATGTCTCGTGTAAAACATGGCGGGACGACTGTACTCTTTTCCTAGAACGCTTTAGAAAATAATAGGGAAACACGATGGGATCCAGAACCATGCCCACACAGAAAATAATAGGAAAAAACGATGGGATCCCGAACCATGCCCACACATAAAATAATAGGAAAACACGATGGGATCCAGAACCATGCCCACACAGAAAATAATAGGGAAACACGTTGGGATCCAGAACCATGCCCACACAGAAAATAATAAGAAAACACGATGGGATCCCGCACCATGCCCACTGAGAAAATAATAGGAAAACACGATGGGATCCAGAACCATGCTCACACAGAAAATAATAGGGAAACACGATGGGATCCCGAACCATGCTCACACAGAAAATAATAGGAAAACACGATGGGATCCCGAACCATGCCCACAAAGGCCCTTCTATCTGAGCTTGTACATGAATCGTCACACTTTTCGCTGAATGTGTTTGGAATCATAACAAGAAACACGGGATAGGTGCCAAGATGAGAAACATATCATAGTTAATGTTTTCACACTCTCTGCCCCAGAAATAAAATCTCCAAATTTTGAAGCTACCCTCTGAAAAATTAAAATACATTTCTAGAGACAGATCGAGCATAATAGTTCAAGGGTGTTGCCAGAATAGCTTGGCGCCGATGGGCGCCAAGCTATTCTGGCACCACTCATGAACTATCATGCTCGATCCATGTCTTGCTGTGGTGTGTCGGGGCTGAATGAGTTAAGCACATATTCATTACTTATCAGTGTTTATGTTGGTACAGCCGCCAAACAGGTAAAGTTTAAGGAGTCAGCGACAGAAATTGTTCGGAAACAGTCATTCTTTTTATGCTAATGTTCGGTTTTGATTCCTCATCGTGATTTCATCATGTTTATGAGGATATGGAGTTTGGCTATTGCTTTACGTGATAGGGACCTTTTGTTTGGATTCGACAACCCCACGCGGCCCCATATTGCCTAACACTATTATGTGGGATGTATAAATAGTTTATCGCAATATTATATTAAACAATATGATCCTTTTAATGCGTATATGCATATAAACCTTTTTTCACATTTCTTTTTGTAGTGGGCGCTCCCAGTTTTTGGCTCACGTGCTATAGGAAAAGTGGGTATGTAATGGGCCATCCGTCGTCTGTCCGGCGTCCGTTGTCCGGCGTCTGTCGTTTGTGGTAAACTTTAACGTTGGCATTTTCTCGGAGACTATTCAAGTCTCAGACTTCAAACTTGTCCCAAGTTACTTTGCTGTAAATCCTTTCTATGATTACCAATTTTAGTGACCTTTCTCAAGAGTCAAGGTCACAGGGGTTTCTGAAAGCGGTAAACAATAGTCATATTTTGACACAAATTGTTTCTCCTCAAATACTATTTTCAACCTCAAACCCAAACGTAGTACAGAGATGCCTGATGTTAAGACCTATCTATGTATACTAATTTGGATGACCCCTCGGAAACTTCAAGGGTCATGCGAGGTCGGCAAATGTGTGGAAAATGTCAGTTTTTCATAGAACTGTAGTTTTTATCAAAGCTGTCGCTAAATTTTCAGTCAGATTTGGCAGAGAGGTAGATGATGATAAGACCTTATTATGCAAACTAATTTTCGGGTCCTTTCGCAAAGGTCAAGGGCCGTAGGAGATCCAGAAAGGGGGCAAAAATAGACATATTCTGACATGAACAGTGTTTTTCTGAAATGCTATTTTTAACTTTAAAACCAAACGTGGCATAAAGATACCTGATGATAAGGCCTAACTATGCATACTTATTTGGATGACCCCACGGAAAGATCAAGGGTCACAGGAGGTTGGCAAGTGTGTAAAAAAAAAAAAAAGACATTTTGTATTTTTATAGAATTGTAGTTTTTATCAAAGTTTTTGCAAACGATTCGATAAAATTTGGTAAAAGAGTAGCTGATTATAAATATCGCTTTTGTGTCTGACCACGGTATGCATAGGTCAGCAAAGTGTGCCTGCGTTTTGAATTTACAGTTGATGGTGTCATCTAACTTATTACATTATTGAGATATTCATTTGTATGAAACTGCCAGGTACCAAAGGTATTTACAATACGATTTCACACGACTATTGCCTTGTTTCCCTTAATTTTTATTCGTCTTCTTTTTTTAATTGACCGTGATGGCAATGTGACCGCCTGGACCATTGCCACATCTCGTTGAAGTGGATATAGACCTTAATCCAGGCCTGTGTGTTGCCCCTTGAGACGTGACTGTTTTCCGAGTGGCCATTGGCAATAGAGACCAAAAGTTTAACGTCCAACGTCAAAACGGCAAGGCAGCATTACCACAGAAACAAGGGTCGGTCACCTTCCTTTTCCGTTCTGACGAATATCATATGATCAGTACTGGTTTGATTGGTTTCGTCCACCCAGTCTAGGAGGTTTGCTTCTGGCGACGAAACTGTTCATCTGGGCCTTGGTGCCCTACGGTCTTTAGCTCCAAGGATGTGTAACAAATAACCCAATGCGCAAAGGCCATCGGGTGGACGTCGGCAGCTGTTACCCCGCACACGGCCGACGTCGACCCGATGGCCTTTGCGCAATGGGAATTCTTCCCTGACCAGTCTAATAACTCTCCATTTCTCACACGAGAGACGTGGTACGACTCCGTAGTAGTACTGCATATGAGGACACTAATGCAACGTGCTGGAGGAATCTGAAGGAGCCATGTCAGATAAAGGTCTGTACATGGTCTTGTTCGCAATTTTCACAACCTGCCATTTGCTGACCTGAATGTATTTTGTTGAAACCTTTAAACTCAAGGGCTGGAGCGTTCTCAGCTATTTTGATCATAAACTCGAACTCCAGTCAATGCCTACTACGCGCTGAGATACTTTGAGCCGCCAAACCTTTTAGCAGTAAAACACGACGCGTTGAACTCTGTAGCCTCTTTCTTGCATTTTATTTTGTAACACAACGTCGAGCTGCTGATACAAGCCTGCATCACCGCCAAAAAGAAATAACGGCATTATGACACAGATAGATGACCGTACGTTTCACCAGCTCAACGGTAACAAAAGCATTGATGAGGGAGGTATGCATTACAATCGTAATGAGTGACTGGGGATTTGTTGTTGTTGTTGCTTTTCTCTATTTTAATCTTCTTTTTTCTTCTTTTTTTTTCCCCGGGGGGTGGGGGAGGGGGCATGGGGGGGGGGGGGGGGAGGGCATCGGGTGGGGATGGTAAGTGTGTCAGGTCATTGCAATATTTTCATCCTCTTTGTTCTGTGAACAGTGGGTTTCTTGTGATCCTTAAAAACGTAACGAGAATAATTTCTATTCAGAAATGTGCAGTGTCTTTTTATTTCATCATGTTTATGATGACATGGCGTTTGGCTATTGCTTTACGTGATAGGAGTCTTTTGTTTGGATTGGATAAACCCCGCGCCCCGTATTGCCTATTTGTGTGATGCATAAATAATATATCGCAATATTATATTAAACAATTTTATCATTTGTGCGTATTTGCATATACACCTTCTTTAGCATTTCTTTTTGTAGTGAACGCTTCCAACGTTTGGCTCACGTGCGATAGGAAAAGTGGGTATGTAATGGGCCATCCGTCGTCTGTCCGGCGTCCGTCGTCCAGCATCTGTGGTTCATTGCCGAGGACTGATGTTTTCGTGAATGACTGAGTGAGTGTGCGTATGTGTATGGAATTGTGTGGCCGGCCTACAGAGCACCTCGCCCTCGCCCATCCCTTGTGCTATCCCCTTGGTTGTTGGTGGTGCTTTTGGTGGAGTTGACTCCATGAGTCTCCTCCCCGGCAGGGCGCGCCCCCGACGGTTGAGAGAATAGTGCATATCAGTATTAGCCTAGTCTTACGATATATATTAACTAGTTTTACACCCGACTGTGATCACTAAATTAGTGACATATTTACTCAATGATAGTCTGTTTTCATTTTAAATGATATACCTTTAATTAATTTAGACTTCTTAGATTAATAGGCGTGTGTGTTGTGTCAGTGTGTGTGGGAAATGAGCGTGGGTGTGTGAATGGGTGCGCATTGGGTTGTGAGATTAGTTGTTCAGTTTTAAAGTTTTGACAGTGTGTGTAGAGCATTGAATTGTGTGATAGAGTCGACTGAGATGTTTGTAATTGTAACGACACCAACACATATTCCTATGCTTTATGTCTTAAGACAAATGGCAATAAACAATATTATTATTATTATTATTATTATTGATAAATTTTAATGTTGGCATTTTCTCGGAGACTATTCATGCCTCAGATTTCAAACTTGGCCCAATGGCACTTTGTGGTCAAACCTTTCTAAGCATACCAATTTCAGTGACCTATCTTGAAGGTCAAGGTCACATAGTCCAGACAGTGGTTGAAAAATTGCCATATTTTGACACAAATGTTTTCTCCTCAAATACTATTTTCAACTTCAAACCTAAACTTGCTATAGAGATGTCTGACTGATGATGTTAAGACCTTTCTATGAATACTAATTTAGATGACACCACGGAAAGTTCAAGGGTCACAGGAGGTCGGCAAATGTGTGAGAAATGCCATTTTTTGATAGAATTGTAGTTTTTATCAATGTTTTTTTCCAAATTTTCAGTCACATTTGGCACAAAGGTAGTTGATGATATTATGCAAACTATTTTCTGATCCTTTCGCAAAGATCAAGGGCCACATAGGATCCAGAAATGGGTAAAGAATAGCCATATTCTGACAAAACATTATTTTTTTGAAATACTATTTTTAAATCGAAAACCAAACTTGGCATAGAGATAGCTGATGATAGGACCTTTCTATGCATACTAATTTGGATGACCCCACGGAATGGTCAAGGTCACAGAAGGTTGGAAAGTATATAAAAGTGCCAGTTTCTGAAAGAATTATATTTTTTTCTCAAAGTTTTTGCAAACCTTTTGATACAATTTGGTATACAGGTAGTTGATGATAACACCTTTGTATGCATAATAATTTAGTCGACCCATCACAAAGGACAAATTTGTGAAAAATGCATACATTTTGAGAAAACTCGGATTTTGCTGGAATAAAAAAAGCAAACTTTTTACTTATGTTAGACACTCTAAAACTTGCTCATGTCAGTGACCCTTTGGAAAGGTCAAGGTCACTTATTATGTTTTCATACTCATGAACCGTAAGGGCTTTGCCTTTCTGGTTTTGTTTTTTTTGTTTGTTTTGTTGGTGGAGTTTTCAGTGGCGAGGTCTGGGGTGTTTGTGTGAAGGAAGGAGAGATAGGGGCGGGGGGAGAGGTGGGGGTAGGGATGGGGAAGAAGTGTTTGGATGGAGCGCCATACTTTGTTAGCCTTAGCTCACACGCCTTAGCATTTTGTACACTATTCGTGCTGTTTAAGTGCGCTATGTTTGTTCAGTGGCTTATTTTATCTGTTGTTTTTGTTCATTATTGTTGTCAGTTCTTTTTATTTTCTGTTTTTGAATGTCAGACTGATCATGCCATATTAACTGTAACTGGTGATAAGGGAAACAAATGCGTATAGAGCTAGGCCATTTGCAGGATGGCCCTCTGAGTTCAACGGATCGATGCACCTGTTTCCTTTTTTTTTAGGATATTAGACGACTGTTAATTTTGCTGTAGTAAGTTACTGTTATTGAGTTAGGCTTTGACAGTGGCTCTCGTCGACTAGAAGGTCCGATTAGGGAGTTCATGTGAAAGTTAAAAGTCTCAGGCTAAAGCCCTCGACTTTTATCTCTAACTCGTTATACAATGTTTTTGTTTTCATTTGTGAAGATCCAAAAGTACTCCCAGGAAAGTAATCTCTTGGCTTGACTTCTCGAACGAAGATTCTATAGGGGTTGTCCACGACGTCTAAAGGCATGCTCGTGACTGCGGAGGCCAATCCGGGACAGGCAGGTTCGACCGCAGTGGCTGCAGAGGGAAGTCTGGCCAGGGTTCTGAGTTGCGGCATCTCTTTTTTTTTATCCTGAGCCGCTTGTCTTTAAGGCCAGCTCTGCGAGGGTCCTCAAAGGAGACAGCTGACTTGTAAATGGTGAAGCGCCAGGTGTCACGGTACGCAGCAAGTGAAGACCACTGGCGGTGGTCGATTTGGCAGACACTAAGTGACTTCTTGAGATAGTCTTTTATCTCTTCTTTGCTGCCCCTCTGTCTCTGTGTTCAGTGGCGAGCTCGCCGAACAGGGTGATCTTGGGTAGGCGATGATCCTCCATCCTGGAGACGTGCCCAGCCCAGCGGAGCTGTGTCCGCAGCAGCAAAGCCTCGATGCTCACAGTTTCTGCATGTTCAAGGACCTCGACGTTTCTGACATAGTCACTCCAGTGAATGCCAAGGATTGTACGCAGGCAGCGCTGGTGGAAGCGTTCGAGGAGTCTTAGTTGGCTGCGGTAGAGGGCCCAGGAATCGGAACCATACAACAGAGTGGTGAGGACAACAGCTCTGTACACGCTGATCTTGGTGCCTGTTTTCAGCTGTTGATTATGCCACATCCGCGTGTATAGACGCCCGAAAGCGCTGTTTGCTTTTGCCAGGCTGGTGTCCAGCTCCTTGTCCAGCTTGGCGTCTGACGTGATGATGCAGCCAAGGTAGATAAACTGGTGCACTGACTTCAGTTCAGATTCGCCGATGGTGATGTGGGGAGGGCGATGCTCTAACTTGGATGCCGGCTGATGGAGAACCTCTGTCTTTTTCAGACTGACCTCGAGTCCAAACAGGCTGCCATCGAGACGATACCTGATGTACCAGTGTCATCGTCGAGGTCCACTGTGGCCTGCTTTAACATCATGCTAAAAAAATGGTGAAGAGGGTCGGTGCCAGCATGCAGCCCTGCATCACACCGATGAGAATGGGGAATGGTTCTGAGAGGTCATTGTTGAGTCTGACCTGGCCTTGCTGGTCCTCCTGTAGCTGGACGATCATGCTGAGGAACTTTGGGGGACAGCCAAGTCGCTCCAGGATCTGCCAAATGCCTTGCCGCTCACAGTGTCGAACGCTTTTGTTAGGTCGACAAACGTTATGTACATCCCTTTGTTCTGCTCGCGGCACTTCTCCTGAAGCTGTCTCAGCACAAAGACCATGTCGGTGGTGCTCCTGTTGGTTCTGAAGCCACACTGGCCCTCTGGGAGGTGGCCTTCTGCAATGGCAGGTACCAGCCGATTTAGGAGCAGCCTTGCAAGTTTTTTCCCGGCAATGGACAGCAGGGTAATTCCACGGTAGTTGGAGCAGGCAGACTTCTCTCCTTTGTTCTTGTACAGGGTGATGACGACTGCATCGCGGAGATCCTTTAGTAGTGTTCCTTCCTCCCAGCAGCAGAGAAAGAGGTCGTGGAGCTTGTTGTGCAGTGCTGGGCCTCCATGTTTCCAGATCTCTGGTGTGATTCCGTGAATGCCTGCTGCTTTGCCACAATTGAGCTGGTGGATGGCTGTGATGGTCTCTTCAGCAGTGTGCGGTTCGTCCAATTCAACCTTTACTGGGAGATGTGGGATTTGGAGGATGACTGCTTCTTGAACAGTGCGCTCAGCGCTGAAGAGGTCCTGAAAGTATTCCGACCAGCGGTTCAAGATGGAGTTATTATCTGTGAGGAGTGCCTGTCCATCAGCGCTTCGCTGGGGATTTACACTGCTTTCAGTGCTTCGTAGAATCCCCTGTAGTCAACGTTGTCGGCGCAAAGCTGGGTCATCTGTGCGAGTCTAGTCCACCACTCGTTCTGGAGATCTCTGAGCTTGCGCTGGAGACTGCTGCAGACGAAGCGGAAGGCAGACTTCTGCACAGGGCAGGAAGGCTGGGCTAGGTGGGCCTGATGGGCGGCTCTTTTTTTCGCTAGGAGTTCCTGGATCTCTACGTCGTTTTCGTCAAACCAGTCTTTGTTCCTCTTTCTAGCGAAACCCAAAACTTCTGCAGAGGATTTTGCGATAGCAGTTTTAAGCCGTTCCCAGAGTGTTTCAGGGGAGGAGTCTGCTGGGTCAGCTGTGTCTGTGAGCCTGCGCTGTAAATCTGTCTGAAAGGCAGCTTTTACGTCATCACGCTGAAGGCTGGCAACATCAAGCTTTTTCTTAGGGGGCTCCCTTTTCTTGGGTTTTGGCTTGAAGTGAAGCCTGAGTTTGCAGCGGACAAGGTGGTGGTCAGTGTGGCACTCTGCGCTGGGCATCACTCTGGTGAGGAGGACATCACTGCGGTCCCTCTGACGCACTAGGACATAGTCGATAAGGTGCCAGTGCTTGGAGCGAGGATGCATCCAGGTGGTCTTGCGACTGTCCTTTTGCTGGAAAGTAGTGTTGGCGATGACAAGCTGCTGCTCTGCACATAACTCCAACACTAGGCTGCCATTGTCATTGCAGTTCCAGAAGCCATGCTGGCCGAGGACTCCTTTCCAGGCTTCAGAGTCCTGGCCCACTCTGACGTTGAAGTCGCCAAGGATGATGACTTTGTCGTCTGCAGGTTTGCTCTGTAGGAGGCTGCGCAGGTCAGTGTAGAACTAATTTGTCCTTTTCTGCAGGCTCTGCCTGGAGGGTTGGGGAGTACACACTGAGAAGGGTGACGTGTTGCTGGTGACTCAGTGGGAGGCGCATGGACATGATGCGGTCTAAGTGACCGGTTGGTAGGTTTTCCAGCTTAGTCCCAATGGAGGTCTTGACCATGAAGTCCACGCCTGAGAGCCGTTTTTCTGATGCAGACTTGTCTGACCAGTAGAGGGTGTAGCCAGCGCCAAGTTCTTGGAGACTGCCTTCATCCGGGAGGTGTACTTCGCTGAGCGCAACAATGTCGATGTTTAACCTCCGCAATTCATGGGCAATGAGGGCGGAGCGACGTTCAGGGCGCCCGCTGTCTGCTGTGTCAAGCATGGTTCGGATGTTCCAGCATGCTACGTTGAGTCCGGTCGTGGTCGTCATTAGAGTGTATCCGTTGTTTTTAATTGTTTTCTGACCACAGGAGAAGATGCCCGTTGACCGCGGCTAGCCAACTGGGGTTGTGAGGGGACGAACTTTGGTTAGGCCACCTTTTGTAGGCTCCTCTCCGTGTGGAGCAAGCAGTGATGTCCCTAGAGAAAGCTGCTTGGTCCTTCAGGGTGTGCCGAGTGACGTTGTCATCCCCAGGTCAACATCAGGCGACCAATATCCTGAACCGCCTGCATGCAGGTTTGAGACTGCGGCTTCCAGTGACATCTTTCACCTGCCGTTTCGCCTTTCGCCCGTCGCTACAGGACTTGGAATGGTCTGTGTCATGGTCCGTGGACCTGCGCGGCGGAGCTTTTCGGTGGAGTTGCAGTGTGCGCAGTACTGGCCCCACCCTTTAAACCCTTGGTTCGTCTGCCATGGCCTAGCAAGCTGGGACGATGGCATCGAAGTCCTCAGGTCGTAGGTTTTATATCAGACTGTCCTTGACTTAGTCTCTGGCTCAAAAAACTTCCCCGGAGACACGGGGGCTTTGACGTCAGTGTTTTCCTCCCTTAGCCTTTCCGCAGCCAAGCGGCCAGGCCTGCAAGGCAGCAGGACAATGTTGATTAATTTTCGAGGTTCTCTCAATGTGTATCAATGTGTGGTTTTATGTAGGCATTAAAAAATAGTTTGCGCGTCTTCAGGTCAATGATCGTTTTAAGTTTTGAAAGTAGAAACAACTTTTTGGACAAATGGTTTCTCATATAGTATAGGTGGTTTTGCCAGCTTAGATCATCATCTATTATTACTCCAAGCAGGCGGTGTTGACTGACCTGCTCAACTGGGATGGAGTCAAAAGAAAGGTTGAGTGATGGAGGTTTGAGCTGATTTTTCTGGCGGGTTGTGATAAGCATGCCTTTTGTTTCTGAAGGATTTACAAGCATGCGATTTTCATTACACCACCGAGAGACTTCATGAAGACTCTCTTGAAGATTTATTTTTTGCAATTTCAGGTACAGTTTTACCAGCGGAATGTAATGTTGAGTCGTCGGCAAACATGTCACATTCAGCCACAGTACACGTTACATGATAGTCTGATTTTCTGGCAGAAAGAGAGAGAGGGAGAGAGAGAGAGAGAGAGAGAGAGAGAGAGAGAGAGAGAGAGAGAGAGAGAGAGAGAGAGAGAGAGAGAGAGAGAGAGAGAGAGAGCGAGAGAGAGAGACTCAGACTCAGACTCAGACAGTTTATTGTTCAGACAAATTGTCCATACAATGGAGTGAGACATTACATAATTTATAATTCAGGTGTATATAAAGGCCATAAGGCGATGTTTATATCAACACACACACACACACACACACACACACACACACACACACACACACACACATTTCCATTCGATCTACGCCAGCACATAATAGCCACTTTTGACCTACATGTAAAATGAGGTATCCAAATCCAGGCCACAGCCGTGTACTACACAGACGAGGTCGGAGTAAGAACCACAGTTTGCACGTGGGATCATACAAGCATGCTGCTACGGAGTTTAAAAGCATAACATACAAATCTTGCTAAATCGGCAATATACTGCGGGTTGGTAGTGTCTAGGACACACAATTCTTTCTTTCTGAGTTCCACAAGGTCAAACTTACATAGGTATTTGGCCCGCAGTTCATCATAGAATGGACAATAAAACATAGAGTGAACTTTATCTTCCACAGCCTTGGCACACAATGGACACACTTTCGTTACAGCATTAAGAGTACTATATCTTTGTTTGTTACTTTGCAATTCGGTTATGCCAAGTCTAAATTTAATGTATAGATTTTTGAAATAGGTTGTCATAACCAGTTCAAAATAATTTTCTTGGACAAGTGTGTGTTTAAAACTACGATACACAGTAAAACGTTCACTCTCAGAAAGCTTTGATGACCAGTTTTGTTTGGCACAATCAACCATCCTTTGTTTAAACTTGTTTATAAAAGCATTCCTGTTTCCAACACCTTGTGAAATCCATACATGACCAAACCCATTTCGGAAAAGCAAATTCTTTATCTTTGACACCCATGTTTCTTTCTCTTTATCGTCTAAATCCTTAAGCATATGATAAGCCATATTTGCAAATCTAGTAACAGGTAAAGCGCAGATTCGAAGCCAGTAGGAAACGCATCTTACTGACGTTAATACTGACAGGGGATATCGACCAAGTTCACCATAAACCATCAGGTTCGGTGTGCGGAAGTTGACATTAAGAAAACGTTTACATGCAAATGTATGGACTCTTTCAACTTCGGCACACTCGTTTATACCCCAAATTTCTGAGGCATACAACAAAATTGGGACAACCTGCGCATCAAACAGCTTGAAAAAAAACATCAGGACTAGCGCAGTTAATTTTCTTCAACATACAGAAAATATCCAGACCAGACTGTACTTCTTTACAGAAAATATCACCAGCAACCACCCCACATGACAAACTTATTACATTGCATCTAGGACTTAATACAGATATATTTGAAAGGATACCCACTTTAATTCATTTTACAACATGGCCCTTTAAATATACTCACTCGGCGACAGCCGAACATAAACAACTAAATCCGACACCCACCACACTACAACCCAACCTAAAAAACATGATTAAAGACTCGATTTAAACATCACTAAAAAACTAGACGAACATACACTTCCGAACCTACGTACACATTCAAACACCCGAGAGCACAGCAGCTAACTGAGGAAAATGGCACGAATAAATACCTGTCACTGGTGAGTCCTCCGGCAGGACGGGACAAACAAGACGAAGACGAACCGGAGGGGTCTTCTGGTGAGTAGCAGCCGTGGTCACAAGTCTCTCGGGACACCCACACCCAGGAACACTGGTCGTGGTCTTGCAGGGAGGGTAAAACAACCCTCACACAGCTTGTCAAGGGCTCCAAACGAGGACGCACCCTGACCCAGACTCTCACTTCGCTGGCTAACTCCGCTGACTGACTGTAATATCCTTCTGCTACCTTGCAGTTTAACTTTACTTCTGAACACTGTTCGGTTAAAGCTACTTGGCTAAAGCGTGCAACCGCTGTACTCGCTCACCGTTAAGCTTGCTGCACGGGCTTTACGATTACGCTCACACTACATTTATTAACTTCCCTAAACTAAGGCTATTTACAGAAGTCGGCGATCTACATTTATTAACAAAAAAAACGACTTGGCGAAAAAATAAAACAACATGTCACATCCGTTACGTGACACTCATAGCGTTTCCGCAGATCTTCCATGTCCTCCTGCAACTCTTCTACAGACTCGGAAACCTCCTCCTGCTTCTCAGTCAGTTGACTTGCAGGTGTCCTCCAGGCTGCGAGCGCGTTGCTTCAAGTCAGCAATGTCGGTGCCAATCGCCTGTATAGAGGTCAGCACATCACAAAGGTCAGCACGAAGAGACCCCAGTTTCTCGTCAATCACCTGTGTCTGCTTGTCGATTATACGCTGAATGTCACTGACAGTAACTAAAGGTGATGTAGTTCCAGAGACCTCGAGTGGATATGCGGATAGAGCTTCTTTGTCTGCCATCTTAGCACAGTTCGATTGATACAACAGTGCTACACAGTAATACACAGTACTACACAGTGCACGTAGCTGGCAGTGATGTACTAACAGTCACACCGACGATTGTCGTACTCAGTTCAATGGCGCTACAGGAAAACCAGTCAGATGGCAGAAGTCTGTGGTCGCACAAAGTCCAAATTTACACCGTTATGATCAGCATAGATAGGCCAAGACACTGGTGGTAAAATCCAAACAGTAGAACTTTGATTAGTGACGAAATCGCCTAATTTTGCATCGCTAATTGACTTTGAACTTTTTTGGGTGTGCTACATTCGTGAGCTCCGAGAGAGAGAGAGAGAGAGAGAGAGAGAGAGAGAGAGAGAGAGAGAGAGAGAGAGAGAGAGAGAGAGAGAGAGAGAGAGAGAGAGAGAGAGAGAGAGAGAGAGATACCGTTAGCGTTTAGGGATTAACGTCCTTTGTCAACCGAAATAGGGTCTGAACTAAGTTTGACTGTAGTTGGATTCGAACCCTGGACCTTTTGGATGGGAGAGAGAGAGAGAGAGAGAGAGAGAGAGAGAGAGAGAGAGAGAGAGAGAGAGAGAGAGAGAGAGAGAGAGAGAGAGAGAGAGAGAGAGAGAGAGAATTGAATTGAATTGAAACTTTATTTTCTACGGATGAAGACAGTAGGCACGCAGGCCTTTTTACATGTCTGTCCTTAATAATATTTTAAATAAATATAACAGCAGAAACGGTAGAGAGAGAGAGAGAGAGAGAGAGAGAGAGAGAGAGAGAGAGAGAGAGAGAGAGAGAGAGAGAGAGAGAGAGATAGAGAGAGAGAGAGAGAGAGAGAGAAAGAGAGAGAGAGAGAGAGGATGGATGGATGGGTGGGTGGATGGATGGATGGATGGATGGATGGATGGATGGATGGATGAATGGATGGATGGATGGATGGATGACAGTCTTTGGCAAGGGCAATTAACATCCACAGATCATTGCAGATGATACGTAAGTGCGACTATTTTGAGCCTGCACATTCATGGTAGTCCCATTTTGGTCGCAGTACTGTCTCTTCGGTTTTTTGGGGATGAGCTCGCGTGAGCCAGTACTGCGACTTTGTGACAGTGACATTTTGGGTTCATTCAAACGTCGCATACACGTCGCAGTACCATCTCGAGAAACGCTCATGTGAGCTATTTATAGGCGGTAGCCGCGACGTCGTGTTAAGCCTGAAATGCGACGGGCTCAAATTGGCCGTCGCAGTTACGTAACTTTAACTCCTAAAAAAAGACCGTGACCTTTATGCGACACTGTTTCCAAAATGAGATGGTAATCGCGACTATCGAATGCTACTAGGCTACTACAGTGTGTCCATGTCCATGGACAGCGTACACATAACGTTTGATCCCATCAGTAAATTAGCACAAGATCAAATTTCTGGACATTACTGACCAACAATGACTCAGGCCCAATTCTGAGCGTGTAACGCAATGACCAGTCATGCCAAGGCCGGACGCCTCTTACATTACAAACCTGAAACACGACACCGGGATTGTGGTTGACAATGACAGTTCAAGGGTTGTGTTGGAATACTGAGCTTGGCGCCTGGAGACCATGATAGTTCAAGGTTGGTGCCAGAACAGCTTGGCGCTTCTAGACGCAAAGCTGTTCTGGCACCACCCTTGAACCAACATGGTCGATCTGTCTCCTGAACTGTCATCAGATGACAACTTCTAACTTAAAAACTTTCGAATTAAGGCTTCAATGAGATGAAGGTTAGGACACTCACAATGACGAGAAGTGACAATGAATTTTTATTTTCAAGCTGTTGATCATCGAATGAGTTTTTCTTTAATTAAAATTGCTGTTGATAGAGCATTACTATTAAATGAAGCGTCGTGCGAATGCACATACGAGACCACTGCGTCGCACGAGTATGCCTATTCCCTGTTACCATACGCCATCCGGCGCCAAGCTAATCTGGCACTACCTTTGAGTTGTCATCGTCGACCCACCTCCCGCTGTTGTGCTTCGGGGCTAAATGGGTTGACTAACGGACACACCTTGTATGCGTAGTCACACTCAAACAGCGAACAGCGTCCGTCTGCTTACGGCTTGGATCTCCAGGAACCCCCCGCATGCCTAATTAGAGTTCTGCAACTGACGCATGTGCGGAGCAGTCAATTACCGTCCATATTTGAAAATAAGAAATTTGATCTTACTTTAATTAGTGATTGAACCGCGACCGTGTTACGAACATTGATACAAAGCCAAGTCAACATTAGAAATATTGGTCCCACGGTTCTAATTAGAGCTATGCTGTTGCGAACCAGGTTGATGGAAGTAAAAGGGGGAGGGGGCGGGGGCGGAGGGGGCAACTATTGTTGGTCCTGACAATAAGAAAGTTGATATCACACCAATTTAATTTAATTGTGATACGATCGGATAATATTACGCGTTTCAATTTGCGTATCCCAGGAAAGTACTCTTAGCTATATTCGCAATCTAAAATGTTCTAAGTGCTTGTGACTCAAGACAGTTACCTCTCTTTGCGAAAGGTCTACGTGGAGCATACTTTCGCATCGGAATTTCCGTCGAAGGTATTGCCTAGCTCATCTTCATAGGTTATTTTGATTGCATTAAATATGTTCCTGTGTATTTTCGTAACCCGCTTAGTTTTAATTTATCTGACTTTTTGTGTCTGCGCCGTTTTGACCATGGTCTGTATAGGTCAGCAGAGCGTGCCTGCGTGTTGAAAGTTCTGTTGATAATGTTATTTAAC
Source organism: Semisulcospira habei (assembly GCA_036245525.1). Lineage (NCBI taxonomy): Eukaryota > Metazoa > Mollusca > Gastropoda > Semisulcospiridae > Semisulcospira > Semisulcospira habei. The sequence goes on along the minus strand of BTPG01000003.1, from coordinate 250,447,083 downwards.
TTTTTACATTATTGAGATATTCATTTGTATGAAACTGCATGGTACCAAAGGTATTTATTATACGCCCGCACCGATTATTATATCTTGTGTAATTCATTTAATTTTTATTCATCAGCTTTTTAATGTTTTTTTAAATTTACGTTAATGGCAATGGGGCCACCTTGACCATTGCCACATCTCGTTAATGTGGTTTGAGACCTCTATCCAGGCCTGTGTGTTTCCCCTTGAGACGTGACTGTTTTTCGAGTGACAACAGAGACCAAGAGTTCAACGCCCTGCGTCAAAACAGCAAGGCTGTATTGCCTTGACTTACCACACGAATACCATATTATGATCAGTACTGGTTCGATTATTTTGGTCCACCCAGTCTTGTAGTTTTGCTTCTGTCGACGAAACTGTTCCAAGTGTTGTGTAACAAATGACCCAATGCGGAAAAAGGCCATTGGGTCGATGCAGGCTGCGGTTGGCCCGCGCACGGCGGTGCGCGGGCCAACGGCGGCCGACGTCCACCGGATGGCCTTTGCGCAATGGGAACTCTTCCCTGACCAGTCTAATAACTCTCCATTTCTCACACTAGAGACGTGGTACGACTCCGAAGTAGTACTGCATATGAGGACACCTACGCAACGTGGTTTGATTGTTCAGTCAGTTGCGGAAGCTGTCTCCGTGCTCCATCTAGTAAGAGCGATCTCTCCCCCCCGCCACTCCCCTCTCCACTCCCCCCCCCAGCCCCCCCCCCCCCCCTCACACCCCCCCCTCCTCCATCCGCTGTTAGAGTTTTCGGCTGGTGCAAACAGACATTATCATCTTTGTTTTTTCCCGATCATTTTGAGGTGATCCGTGCTTCGCAAAATAACTCGTGTGGTGGATCAGTGATGTACCCCCCCCCCATCCCCCCTATCTCCCTACCCCCCATCTCCACTCCCTCTTCCCCCCCCCCCCCGCCCCCCCTCACCCCCCGATAGCCAATGTTTCTATTCTGAGGAGCTTTCAAACACAAACACATTAACAGTGGATCGTGTGCCGCACAGCATACCAGATGTTTTATACAAATTCCTCGACAATGGCGTCAATCGGATTTGTAGTCTGTAGCTCTGGTTATATATATATATATATATATATATATATATATATATATATATTATATATATATATATATATATATATATATATATATATATATATATATATATATATATATATATATATATATATATATATGGCTTGGCTTGACTTCGCCAACGAAGATTTTATAGGAGTTGCCCACGACGTCTGCAGGCTTGTTCGTGGCTGCGGAGGCCAATCCGAGACAGGCAGGTTCGACCGCAGTGGCTGCAGGGGAAGGTATGGCCAGGGTTCTGAGCTGCAGCATCTCTGTTTTTTCTCCTGAGCCGCTTGTCCTTAAGGCTAGCTCTGTGAGAGTCCTCAAAGGAGACAGCTGCCTTGTAAATGGTGGAGCGCCAGGTGTCACGGTCCGCAGCAAGCGAAGACCACTGGTGGTGGTCGATTTGGCAGGCACTAAGTGACTTCTTGAGACAGTCTTTGTATCTCTTCTTTGGTGCCCCTCTGTCACGGTGTCCAGTAGCAAGCTCGCCGAACAGGGTGATCTTTGGTAGGCGATGATCCTCCATCCTGGAGACATGCCCCGCCCAGCGGAGCTGTGTCCGCAGCAGCAAAGCCTCGATGCTCACAGTTTCAGCCTGTTCAAGGACCTCGACGTTGGTGACATAGTCACTCCAGTGAATGCCCAGGATGGTACGCAGGCAGCGCTGGTGGAAGCGTTCGAGGAGTCGTAGTTGGCTGCGGTAGAGGGCCCAGGACTCAGAACCATACAGCAGGGTGGTGAGGACCACAGCTCTGTACACGCTGATCTTGGTGCCTGTTTTCAGCTGTTGGTTGTGCCACACCCGCTTGAAAAGTCGCCCGAAAGCGCTGTTCGCTTTTGCCAGCCTGCTGTCAAGCTCCTTGTCCAGCTTGGCGTCCGACGTGATAATGCAGCCAAGGTAAGTAAACTGGTGCACTGACTTTAGTTCAGACTCGCCAATGGTGATGTGAGGAGGGCGATACACTGTCTTGGGTGCCGGCTGATGGAGGACCTCTGTCTTTTTCAGACTGACCTCGAGTCCAAAGAGCTGGGCAGCATCTGCGAAGCAAGACGTGATGCGCTGCAGGGCTCTCTCTGTGTGTGCAACGAGGGCAGCATCATCAGCAAAAAGCAGCTCACGAATCAGTTGGTCTAGGGTTTTCGTGTGGGCCTGCAGTCGTCTGAGGTTGAACAGGCTGCCATCGAGACGATACCTGATGTACACTGCATCGTCATCATCGAGGTCCACTGTGGCCTGCTTCAACATCATACTAAAAAAGATGGTGAAGAGGGTCGGTGCCAGCACGCAGCCTTGCTTTACGCCGTTGAGAATAGGGAATGGTTCTGAGAGGTCATTGTTGAGTCTGACCTGGCCTTGTTGGTCCTCGTGTAGCTGGACAATCATGTTGAGGAACTTTGGGGGACAGCCAAGTCGCTCCAGGATCTGCCACATGCCTTCCCTGCTCACAGTGTCGAACGCTTTTGTTAGGTCGACAAATGTTACGTACAGCCCTTTGTTCTGCTCGCGGCACTTCTCCTGCAGCTGTCTCAGCACAAAGACCATATCGGTGGTGCTCCTGTTTGCTCTGAAGCCACACTGGCCCTCTGGGAGTTGGTCTTCAGCGATGGCAGGTACCAGCCTATTCAGGAGCAGCCTTGCAAGGATTTTATATATATATATATATATATATATATATATATATATATATATATATATATATATATATATATACATATATATATATATATATATATATATATATATATATTATATATATATATATATATATATATATATATATATATATATATATATATATATATATATATATATATATATATATATATATATATATATATATATATATATCTCTTCCACCGGTTCCGCGTGATTGTATTACTACTGCGCCCGCATGTGTCAGTTTGTGTGTCTAGCATCATTTTTTGTGTGTGTGTGTTTTATCAGTTGCAGCTTTTGTCATTTTATTTTTCTGTATTTGTCTTAGTATTTTATTAGTCAAACATGTAAAGCGCCTATGGTGATTAGCCGCTATAGAAATTAACATATTATAATTATCATTATTTATTTTGTTTATTTATTGATACAAATTCCTCGACAGTGGCATCAATCGCATTTGTACTTTGTAGACATAAAAAGTTACAAATTGCTGAAAACGGCTCTGGGTGTTATTACGAGGGGTTCATGTCAAAGTGAGGGTTTGCCAACCATACTAAAATAAAGCCCAAACACTGGGGGAAGCAGAAAATGACACCATGCTATGGCGAAGCATGTTGCACTATCCGGAATGAACAAGTGGACATAACAATTTACCAGCTCATTCAAGGCGCCCAAATCAATTCAATTCAATTCAAAACTCTTTCTTGTCCATTAAATATATTTGCATAAATTGGAAATTTGTCTTCGGCTCACAAACATTAGCAATCAATTAAACACATATTTAAATAAAATCCCTCCGCACGCCTGTTAGAATCTATAATCCTTGCCGAATCACTTTCAATCACATTACACCACTCCTATCACAATAGCCGCGGAAGTGTCGTATAGTATTGCCGGTGGCACCGCTACACAACACTTTCGCAGCTATTGATGAGAGGCGCCTTGAACGAGTTAATCAAAGACTGCCGTATAAATCTCCCCTCATGGTCGCTGACCAACTGAGGCTGAAGTCGGCTCATGGACCCTAACCACTTAAATGTCAGTGGACGCAGATGTTTTCAGAAACCTATGCTAATTTATCTCAAATTGCCCAAACAGTCGACGGAAAAGGGATTCAAATTCGTGTCAGCAAGAGGCATAGAGTCTTCGTGAGCCCCGCAACTGCGGGGGCTCGTGAGGATCTATGCCTCTTGCAGTTGGATTGTGTTGATGTTCTCTCGGCAGTGAATGAACCAATTGATGTAGGCCTACTCGAGCTGAACTTCCCTGTTGCCGTTGAAGTACTTCCTAGTACTGTATAGTCACGGCTTGTTTTCAGTTTTGATAGACAAAAGAGGCATCTTTCAGAAGCTAATAATGGTTTTTGTTTGTGCTTGTGTATGTGTGTAAGTGGGTATACAAGCGTTTTTGATCGTGTGCATGGGCGTGTCCGTGTGTCGTGCGTGAGTGCGCGCGCGCGCGTGTGTGTGTGTGTGTGTGTGTGTGTGTGTGTGTGTGTGTGTGTGTGTGTGTGTGTATGCTTGTGTGTGCTTGTGCGTGCATGAGTGCTCGCGTGCGTGCATGTGCGCGTGTTTGTGTGGTGTGTGTGTGTGTGTGTGTGTGTGCGTGTGTTTGTAAGTGTGTGCAGTATTCACGCCACCATCACCACAAACAACAGCAATATTCATCAAGCCACACAAACAAAGCGATATGTAAACCTCAGTCACATAATCCTTCACACGACTACATGATACAATGGTATTAAAACAAAATTAATTTAAAATATAGAAGTACGAGGAAACCGCCATCACTACCTCTAATGAGAGAGGGGAAAAAAACACTTGTATGATAGAGGCATAGATCCTGATGAGCCCCCGAAGATGCGAAAGCTCATGAAGATAACTATATGCCTTGTGGCTGGTCCCGTGCGTTTCACAAAGGATTCAGCCATGAAACTGAGTTGGTTTCACGACATGCTTTCTATGAGGCAGAAAAGGCTTGCATTACGAAGTTTCAGATTCTGTGTGTAAATTCTTCTGAATTAGTTTGCTGGCCCAGCGGATGGTCGCAGGATTCATGTTACTAATACTTTTAGCCCCAATGGTCCCATTTCTCAAATTTCGGAGGTGTTGCCTAACGACTATGTACCAGTTGCAGGAGATGGCTTGACTATGATAATTTAAGGGTAGTGCCAGATTTTAATCTGGCACTACCCTTGAATTATCATGGTCAAGCCATCTCCTGCTGTCGGGATCCGAGGCTAAAAGGGTTAAGAAACCAGATCAGCTGAAAAAAATTGCATCAAGTTATTTTCGAAACTTTTCAGTCTCAAACCATATCTTACGCGTGACTACTCACAAGGATTGTGAACAGACTGATAGAAAAGTCTTAGGTCTTTGTCATATGTACATAATTGGTCATGTGTCCATTAAAGTACCATTACGCGTAAATCTGAAGACACATTTCAGCACCAATTGTATTTGTTATGCCTTGTCCACACACCTAATGAACTTTAACATCAGTTTGGACAGGCAGCAACAGCACAAGCGTAATCGCACTTATTTGTTCTGCTCTGTCGTTAGCGTGTCAATCTATTTTTAGCTGTTTCTCGTACTGATAGCGTTGTATTTATAGAACGGAGTGGAGTCATTGTCACGTTACGTGTGATAAAACCGACGTGTGCTGAACTGGATTCTCGTGTGTCTAAATGAACCGTAACTAGAACTGTGTGTAGCGTTTTGTAACCATCAGTTACTGAAGTACATCTTTGATCTTTTACGGCGGAAATAAAACACAGAAATCAAACGCTTTTATGACAACCTGATAGTCAGAGGATACAAACAAACAAAACTCGCTGAATTATCAGTGGAAGTAACCGTAATCCCAAGGCAAATGTTAATACAAGTGAAGACAAAGTTGAGAAAACAAAACCACATATCCCCTCCGCTAGTATTGGAACTGGAACTCCCTACCTATAGACATTAGACATTTTTCCTCATTCACTGCCTTTAAATCTGCCCTAAAGACCCACCTGTTCGATACCCCAATGTAGCTCAGTTCTTTGTCATTATGTACCTCTGTGTGTGTGTGTGTGTGTGTGTGTGTGTGTGTGTGTGTGTGTGTGTGTGTGTGTGTGTGTGTGCGCGCGCGCGTGTGTGTGTATTGCAGAATCCGTTGTTTCTCTGGTTTTATGACCCTCTCCACTCCTACTCTTTTTTGTAAAGCTCTTAGACCTTATTTAAGGATTAACGCTATATAAATAGCCATTATTATTATTAGTAATAGTATTGATGACACAATTCAACCCCTCAACCAAAGGGTTGGCCAGGGCAATCAGAAGACACTGGCCCGTAATAACCAAGGAGATTATGTGCAGTGAAATATATTTACTTCAACCCCAATGATCGCATACAAAAGACACAACCTTGGAGACATGCTTATCTCATCACAACTGACATAATGAAGAGAGAGGAGATAAGACACCCCCCCCCCCCCCAAAAAAAAAAAAAAAAAAAAAAAAAAAAAAAAAAAAAATGAAACGTTTAACCCAATGCAATAAATGCAAACACTAAACATGAAAGGTGAGGAAGATCACACACGCCCATAAAACAAAAACCGTGTGAAAATATCAGAGCGTGAGTGAGACAACAACCTGCTGGCATCAGTAGGTAGGCCTTGGAGTCGACAGTCCCAATCCCTATCAAAATATGGGGGTAGGATTTCAACGGAGATTGTGATACGTGCAACAAAACGCTGCGTAAAATGACTATCTCCACGGTTTAGTCCGCTGACGGTGAAGAGTACCCGCACACGCCTTGCATTCATGTACAGGTTCTTGGTCTGGTACTTTATTGAAAATAATTATGTAAGTTTGTTCGGAAAATTATTTGTGTTGATTATGTCGAGTACTTTGAGAAAGGATGTTGTTGTTTTGTTTTGTTTCTCTTTTTGGGAGGTGTGTGTGTGTGTGTGTGTGGGTGGGGGGGGGGGGGGCGATCAGTCATTTGTCGGCGGACATTTCCTGTTTTAGACGGTTTGATTCTTTCTTTCTCTCTCGCTTAAAAAAAAACAAACAAACAAACAACATCCTTCCGGTATCATGTTCACTTTTAATATTGTGACGAATTTGTGACTAAGTTTCGACGTATTTAAAAACGTATCCAAACGTGTATGACAAAAACTGCACATGATGATGACAGTAATGGACAAATATGGCACTTTTGAGGTTAGATACATACTAATGGTCAGAACGTAAGGGCCACAATACTTTTTGTGTCATTGTTTCTCGCCGCAAGTAGGCTAATAAAATACAATGTTCTTTCGATCCAAATGGGTTAAAGTTGACCTTAGACAGTCCACTGTACATTTAGTTAGTTATTGGTGTTTAATGCCGCCGAGCAGGCGACTAAGGCCATCTCACGGCGGTCCACTGTACAAGGAACAATAGACAACAATTCATAAATTTCCACCAACGTGTCAAATGCACGTGAAACATCGTCAGCTTTTTTTTTTTTAAAGCTGTGCGATATTGGCAAGCGACCAAAGGCATGCAGGTGGAAAAAAACTCGGTAAAGTCGTAATGCACGTGCAAAAGGGGTCAGTCGTGAACACTGAGCACCTCTGTTTCGCTACAAATACCTGTACGGTATGGGATAATTGTCACTTTAGTAACATGCCACCACGACGAAACCTAAAGCCAGTAGATCAAGGCCAGGCGCTATGATGGCTGCAGGATGGAATTTCCGGACGAGAAGTTGGGATACGCATTCAGTGATCCAGAGGCTGCTGGCACGATTCCAAGAACCGGAAGGGCAGAACGACGACCCTGCTCAGGACGCCCGCGCTGCTGTAGCGGCTCTGCGCGACCGAACTGTCACGTCAACCACTCTGCGACGTCAACTGATGCAAGCTACAAACGTTAACGTTAGCAGAAGCACAGTCTTCCGACGTCTGCGCGAAATTGGCCTGGCTTCATGCAGAGTAGCAGTGAGTATACCCCTCACTCAGCTCATCGCAGAGCCCGGCTTGTCTGGTGTCAACATGTGAGATGGAACAGACTCCAGTGGACTCAGGCTCTGTTTACTTATGAGTCATGGTTCACTGTGTCCGTCAACGACTGCAGGGTGAGGGTCTGGAGACGCCAGTGCGAGCGATTCACGGATGGATGCGTCAAGAGGTGGATCGCTACAGAGGAGGCTTAGTCATGGTATGGGCAGGCATTAGCAGGGAAAGCAGGATCCCATTCCACGTCATCCCAGGCACCATGACTGGACTGCGCTATCGGGACGAGATTGTGCAGCACCTCATCCAGCAAGCTCTCCAAGCCATAGGCGACAATGCTGTTCTCCAGGACGGCAAAGCTCGACCTCATCGCGCCCGTGTAGTGGATGAGTACCTTGAGCAATGGGGCATCATGAGGATGGAGTGACCAGCTCGTTCACCAGATCTGGCTTCCATCGAGCACCTCTGGGACGTGCTGGGGCAACGTGTAGTCAGCAACCATCCCCACCTCATGGCGTTCCCCAGCTGACTCAGTTCCTACACCAAGAGTGGGAAGCGATCCCACAACATGTTGTCCGAACCCTGGTGAACTCGATGCGTCAACGTTGCAATGAATGCTTGGCTGCAAACGGTGGGTACACTTGCTACTGACCTGGACCAGTGTTGTGTGACTTTTCAAATGAGGGGTGGTTGAACATTCTAACATACTGCTGTTGTTACAGTTGCTTGATTTACTCAAAACTGAAATGAAATTGTTACTGAATAAATTAGCAAAGTACTGACTCCAAGTATTGTTACATTATTAATTGTGTGGTGTTGTCGGTGCGTCTGCGATAAATAGTGGCCCTTAAATTTTGACCATTAGTATACATAACGCATATACCTACAGAAGGGAGGGGGGGGGGGGTTAGTGGGCCGACCTACAGACTTTAGTATCTTGCGTGAGCACCTTACGCTTTCCCTTCTCAAAAGCTTTTTGTTGTTGTTGTTGTAGGCCTACTTCTTGTTCCAGAAAGTTCGTTGTTTTTGTACTTCATCTTTAAAAAAGGCAAGTAGAAGATGTATACATGATCTGAGGCAGACACGTAAGCAAACTGGATTCTTACATCAGAACACGACAGAAGGCAGAGTCAGTCGCGTAAAGTCAATGTAAATAATGGGACGTGGAATCCTGTCGGATGCAGAATTATAATGTGTGCAGGATTTATCTTGGCAAAGGCGCATTTTTTAAATTAAAAAAAAAATTCTTGCTGGGCAGAATATATGTTACGATTTGGTTGTGTTGTTCTGTGAGAGCATGCATGTGTTAATCGTAGGAAACGATCCGATATTTATTTGAGCTATCATGATTACGAATCACGTACCTTTTCAGTAAGATTCTCTATCGTTCGCGCTGATAGCGGAATTGGCTTTGTTATGTTACGCTAAGTTTAGACCGGAAGATTCTAGCAAAGTCGCACGGAATATAGCGGTCAGTTTTTGTTTTGCGTAGATTCGCTGAGAAAACAGAACGTTCGAGCGAAGTCGCGCTCTGTCGAGTGACCTTACATGTGACGTCAAAGTGCAAGCTCTATTTTTAGTCATAGTTGTTTAACTGTGCGCGTGAAGTTAGCAGCCGTTTTTTGTGTTTTGTGAAAGGTCGTGAACGGTTTGCCATACTCTTGTGTGACATCATTACACACTGGGATTTGGGGCTGAAATAAGCAGTCGAATTTTTGTAGATTATTGTATTTATTCTAGAAAGTTCTATTTTTTATATTAATATTTATGAGTTTCAGTTACGTGTTCCGTTCTGATTTGTTGCTTTAGTTGAATTCCTTAGATTATTCTGGAAAGTCTTCTTACTATAAAAGTTGGTGCTGGGAAGCACGTGGGTACATTGTCATGCATTGTCAGTTGTAGCAAAGATAATGGATGACCAAGATTGGACAGTAGGCCTGAAAAAGCGTAGCAGCGTTCGCTAGAGTGATTTGCCCCTGAATGCGTGCGACCGAGCTGTCAACATGGAGGACGGAGAAAAGAAGAAACGCACTGGCAAAGGTGGCCAGCATTGTGCTGCGCCTAATTGCACTAATGTGAGGTATTCTGTGAACTGCGTAGGATGGTAATTCTTCAGATTTCCTGCAGAACAAGCAAGGTGAGGTTTTTTTTTCTTCGAAGTTTATGTAGCTTTTGGTGCGGATCATTCTGCACACGTGTTTACCGATCAGTGTTAGCGATCTGTGACCCATCCTGAGAAAACCAGGGTTTAGTCGGAACTTTGATGGAGTTATTACTATATATGAAAACTACGTGCAACTAGCTCTCTGCCGACATAAGAATGGTCGTTGTATTTAAAAACTGAGGAAGTTATATCAGTTTAAAGGCTGGAGGGGTGCAGAGGACAGTTTTGAGAAAATGAGATACGAGGATGAAGATGAGCTTTTAAAACTGCATACATACATGTATGTGTGGCAAGTTTATGAGCAGACTGCTCAAATTTGGACTTGTTGTGCTTATGTCAATTAAAGGTACTTACTGTAGGCACTCTGCTTTTATGGGAATATACTTATAAGTGAAAGGTAAATGGTAGAGATTGCTAGTGATACAATGGTTGCTAATGTTAATTCAAATGTTAATAACAACCCACCCCTTGGCCCCACCTACCATTTCCTGGAATGGGTTGTTTCAGTTTTTGTGTGATAATAAAATTAACACAAATTAAATCTGTTCAATGTTACACAACAGTCACAATTGTGTTTGTTGACAATTTCAATTGGCAAATCTCCTTCCTCTCTTTCTTTTCTTTTCATTTTCTTCTTCAGCTTTTCACTTAATCTGTCACTTCACTCTCACTATTCTCTCTCCCACCAACCCACCCATTTTTCAATTCTGTTCTGTGTTTCTTTGTGCATGAGAGTTTATCTTTTATAAATATATTATTCTATTACATTTTGTTGTCAACTTTATTTTTCACAATACTGTCTTGTGTATTAAAAACAAAAAGTATCGTTTTAATAAGGTATCAATCTGTCATTACAGTGTTTTTTTTTTTTTAATTTTTGTACATGCACACAAAATCAAAAAGGAAAGGTCAATTACATGTAACAACTATATTAAAATTAATGTAAACAAACAACAAAATAGTATAATCAACCATTCAACTGATTATGTCTACCACAAAACAAAACATAAACAAAAAACAAACAAAAAGAAATACATTGAAATAAAACTTACAAAAATTACAACTAAACAAAGCTATCAAAACAAAGGGGGAGGGGCGTGTGGGAATGGAGGTTATTTCAAACATTGAAAAGACTGCATAAAGAATTCCCTAACAACTCATATGAAAAGTCACAAAGAGTATGTTTTATTCATTCTATAGATGTTTTTGCACACACCCTACCTGCACCCCCAAAGCACATTATTTTTTTTTTTTTTATTTACAAACGGCCAGCAAGCTTGTTCATGAGATATCTATATATATGTTGTCTAAATGAATAATCAATAAAAATAGAGGATTTAAAAGACAGAACGAAATAAAATCACTGCTTTTATATAAATATAGTCGTATAAACCCAGCATAAACAATCGCATATTTATTTTTATTGCGCAAAGGCCACGCCGAAGTTACGACATATTACACAGTACACACAAGGAACGCTGACCGCGAACACGCTTTCAAGGGCAAGTAACTCGTGCCGCGGGTACGCTTTCGCTAATATAAGAAGTGTGCCACTGTCCAATCTTGGTCATCCATTATCTTTGGTTGTAGGGACACACAGTTTATCGTAGGTACATGGCCCTTTGGGGTGTACATTGTGAGAGACGCAGTGTAACGGTGGTGTACGTTGTAGGGGAAACGCAGTGTGTCGCCAGTGTTGACATTTTTTCAGAGGAGACATTGTAACAGTGTTGGTGCATTTGGGAATGCAGTGTGTGGAGATCGCATAGCTGAATTAAAATATTGTTGGAACTGTTACTCCAGTATTGTCTACATCCTTAAGACACGTGTGACGGGTTGCATCTGAATGAAGTTTCTTTAAAAAGAACCTTACGTGCGTGCGTCTGGAGTGATATCATACTACGACTACGACTCAATACGTAACAATATAGTTCACAAACAGCCAGTGTAAATATTCAAGTGAAAAATTAGGATTCGTTATTTCCAATCAGATACAAGGAAAATCCGTATCAGTGAAAGTTTTCTCTGTTTGCTGAAATGTATAATAGTGTCTTTTGTCACTCGATATTACAACCTAAAATATAGTTTATACAACGTTTGACAGTGTATCTTCAATTGAAAAAATAAATTCAATTTTTGGACACTGTTGGAAAGTTACACAAAGTAGAACAAGATGGGATGAACCATAACCCACAAAGTCCCTTCAATACGAGAGCTGTCCTCGCTGTCAATGGTCTCTACCTTTTGTTTTTGACCTCATTCTGATGTTAAATTATCCCCTATTAAAAATGTCTCGCAGATCTGCCAATGCGTCAGTGAGTTCTATAAGGGGCGCAGGTCATGCGCGTCATTGATTTGTCAAAAGTCATTAGCCATGACGTAAGTTTTATTTTTTACGTAATTTTATGTTTTACGTGATATGAGTTTTACTTTTGCATCATAGGCTTGAGAAAATGGTGACAAAGTTAGCACTCCACGGTACAATTTCAGTCTTGCTATAATTTCGTGAAAGCAGGTTGACTTTACATGATATACTAAGTACAAGGGTCACCTGCATACTCTTCTGAAAGCGCGTCGATATGTGTGTGCGTGTTAGTGCGTGCGTGCGCGCGAGCGCGCTCCGAAAATCTCCAAGAGGCATAGATCCTCATGCGCCTGGAGGGCGCATCAGGAACTAACCCTTCTAGAGATGCACGAATGTTTGTGAGGGAGAGAGAGAGAGAGAGAGAGAGAGAGAGAGAGAGAGAGAGAGAGAGAGAGAGAGAGAGAGAGAGATGAGAGAGAGAGAGAGGAGAGAGAGAGAGAGAGAGAGAGAGAGAGAGAGAGAGAGAGAGAGAGAGAGAGAGAGAGAGAGAGAGAGAGAGGGCGAGAGAGAAATGAAATGAAATGAAAATTTATTTCTCAAGGATAAATGATTAGGTACACGGACCTTTTTTCAGTCTTGTCCTTGCACACGCACTCACACAACAATCTCACGCGCGTGACTAAAACTAATCAAATTGGAAAGGCAAAACGTGAACATAAAAAAACAAAAAACAAAAACACCTAGTTAGCAGTCACTCACTCACACACACACACACACACACACACACACACACACACACACACACACACACACACACACACACACACACAAACACACACACACACACACACACACACACACACACACACACACACACACACACACACACACACAAGGACACAAAAGCCTCAGAGTGGGTTACCTACCATTTTATGTGAAAATGGGTTCCCATATTTCTATTTACTCTAGGGCTCTGGAGTTGATGCCAATGTTTAGAACTCACCTTATAACTAAGCTCTACAACTTAAAATAAAATAGACATTTTCTAGAAACAGAGCCACTGGATGGAGAAAAAATGGGTTTCTACCAATAAAGTGGGAGCCTCTCACACAAAAACTGGCATTACAGTGAAAATGGGTGTCCTCTTCAAACCATTCATTTTAGCATGGACTATCTCAAGAAAATTAGGTGTCTGTAATAATGTAAAGTTGACGGAATATTTGATGCTTCTTTTCCACAATTATTTGATTGTTGTCGTTCTTTTTTCAACTTAATGTGTATTCCTTCTTTTTCCTGCATAAAAAATGTCAAGCACAAAGACACAACACACAATCAATAAATACTTCACTAAACATACCTCTGGTTGATTTTATTATGATTTTTTGGGTGGGGTTGTGAGGGAGGGATGGGGTGAAGGGTGGGGGTCATCACTTTTTGTTTTTTAGAGCTGCTAAATGCTTTCTTATGAATGAAAGATTTTCATTATCAATGGACTCAGTAGGTCATTTCAGAGGCGTGCACCGAGTTGCACGTCGAACCACTCACAAATACACATTTGGAGTGCACCAGATGGATCCAGTTGGCCAAGTCCCACATCCCACACTATAGGACAGCTAAAACTGAGAAGCAAACGCAGCGTTTATGGAGTGGTACAAGGTTTAAAACTAAGAAACTGTTCTTTTTAGAAGCGTGTCGGGCAACAGTTTTTATTAAAACTGTTTTAAAACCTCTTTTAACTCAACTTTTGTTACTGTTAAAAGTGTTTTAATTTACAGGCGTGTCGTAACTGTTATGCATCTATTCCAATGTAATAGTGCTGGATATTTTTCCCATTGTCGCCTTCTCTCTTTGCTCAGCACTCGACTTTCCAGTCCTTTCCTCAAATGGGCAGCATTCACACAAACAATACTTTACTATTACACCTTTTGGCAACATTATTTTTTTTTCTCTGACCTAGCATTACATCGGAAAATGGCCCATCCAAGCGTGCACTCTTTCTACTGCACTAATCGACCGACTGCAGCAGACGACGCACGTAACGAAGCTGACTGTGTGATGTCATTTGCATTCAATCAATTTGTGCATACAATCCGACAGGAGTTGCAGTCGAAAGGAAAGCATAACACCAACAAACCCACAAACAATGCAACAGGTTGAACCAAAAGGTCGGGCAGGACACAAGACAACAGCGGCCTCACCCAAAGTCTATAAGTCCTCTCTCACACTGCGCACTCATACAATCACTTCACTTCATAGCAACCGGCGCATGAATATATGTAGGCTAATTCGCTGGTTAACAAATACATGGGTCTGAAATTTGGCAATAGACATGACCTCACACCATATCACCCCGGAAGCAAAACACAACTGAACACTTTTTTAACAAAACAACCACACCCTCAAATAACAAACCTCTTTTTGTAGCAACATAAACAATGTACTCCCTTAAAAAACTAAAACACACCCCCCCCCCCTCCACCCACCCCACTCACCCACCCTTCCTTTCGTATCTCCGTTTCACTTCGGCTCACCGACGCAGTCAACCCATATCAGCTATTAAGTTATTTATAGCTGAGAAGGGTGATGTCACACACACGCCCATTTTAGGGGTTTCAGTTGTGCACACACACACACACACTCTTGGGACAAGTTCAAACACACTAGAGGCGTGTCTGTTAAGCACAAAAGTGCACGTGTTAACGCTAAAATGCGAAAAAAAGTGATTTTTTTTTTTTTATTTTTTATGAATCTTTACCGCAAGACAATGCAGAAACAACCCTCAGAAAAAAATGGGTGTCTTACTTGGGCACCCAGACTTTTACACACACCCATTTTCCATAAGGATGGTAAAGACAGTCACCCATTCTAGGGCTTTTGTGTACACACACACACACACACACACACACACACACACACACACACACACACACACACACACACACACACACACACACACACACACACACACACACTAAGAACCTGATTAAACATGAACGTTAAAAACTTAGTTTGAACAGCAACAGCAAACTCGACAATACAACTCAATGCGCTCGAAAAACGCCGACACAACTACACAACTATGGGCTTAAGTTTCTTTCAGCTGCCGAAATAAGCGGGCCCTGAATGTGGACAAAGAAGGAGCCCCAGTAATGTCGACAGGTAACAGATTCCATAGTTTGGCTCCTGAGTAAGACAGACTAGTTTTTAATATATCGAGGCGCGGCCTTGGTATGTATAGATTGTTCCTCGTCGTTTTATAAGGCATATGAGCAGGACTAAATAGATAGATAACTAGGCGTTTTAGAGTGGTAGATTTTAAACATAAGTACGCCTTTATTGTACATAAGTAACTTACGCAGAAGCAGCATGTCGAGGGCTTTGAGTCGGTCGTCGGTGCTTTCTTTACTATCCGGGTGGATTAATTTGGCTGCTCTATGATGAAGAGCATTAAGCCTTTTTATGCACGCATCGCTACATCCATCCCAAACTGTAGAAGCATAATCTATTTGGGATTGAATATGTGCATTATAAAATATTTTCCTTGTCGGTGTATCTGTAAAAAAACGCAGTTTTGAAAGAAGATATAAATTCCTGGACACTGTTCGACATACGCTGCTGACATGCGCGTGCAATGTGAGTTGGTCGTTGATAATGACGCCTAACAAGCGTTGCTCTCTAACTTGTGTAATCGGCTCAGAGTTGAGAGAAAGGCTAAGCGGTGGTGGATGTAGCTGCTGCTTTTGTCGTGTAGTTATTAGCATGCACTCTGTTTTAGACGGATTTGGTACCATATAGTTAGTGTGACACCATTTTGAAACATCAGTTAAGTAGAAGTAAGGAATTGATTGTGGAGATATTCGCTGACGGCACGTCGAGAGTAGCATCATCAGCAAACAGGCTACAGCGTACGTTTAGATCTGAAATATGCAATGGCATATCAGTGATGTAAATGGAAAATAAGAAGGGCCCTAAAATTGAGCCCTGAGGCACGCCATGCTTTAGTATGCCTTCAGCGGAACGTTTTCCGTTAACAAACACATACTGACGTCTTCCGTGCAGATAGGATTTGAAAAAAGTCCAAGGATGCTTTGTTTACGTGATACACTGATAGCTTTAGTATTAACATATCATGATTTACTCAAAGGCTTTTGAGAAATCTAGAAATACAGCATGGGTCATTTCAGCTTTGTTCATGGACGTAAGCCAAGTATTGGTCAGGTGAGCTAGAGCTGTGTGGCATGAGTGGCGAGGTCTAAAACATGACTGTAGTGGGTAAAGTGAGTTATGCTTTTCAAGAAAATAGCTCAGACGCCTGTGTACATGTTTTTCTATTGGTTTTGACAGAGCTGACAAGGGCGAGATTGGTCTAAACTTATTAGGGTCTGAGAGGTTCTTACTTTTATGCAGAGGAATAACTTTGGCTACTTTCCAGCTGTTTGGAAATGTACCATGTTGTAAAACGAGATTATAAATAAACGTCAAAGACTCGACCACATACGGGGCAGCAAGTTTTAAAAAGTATGTATTTATCCCGTCGTGACCAAGCGAGCGCTTATTTTTGAGTTGGCTAATAGATTTGCCAATGTCCAGTACAGTAAGCGAAGGAATACTAAATTATACGTTTGGCGCGAGTTTGTCCTCACAAAAATCTGTAAGCCTTTCGGATATAGATGGTGTGTGAGTTGTCATACTGCTTAACAACGAATCAGCAGCAGACAAGAAATGGTTGTTAAATGTGTCTGCAGATATAGATGTACATGGTGCCGTTTGTCGTGATTTAGTGAACGCATTAAGGGCGCGCCAGACAGATGAGGTGTCTGTTTTGTTGTCCATCAATCGCATAAAGTGTTGTTTTTTTTTTTGGCCTCTAATACCATGTATTTAACACGATTTCTCTGCTTGCGGAAAGCACCAAAATCTTTGTTACGTTTTAGTTCATTTCTGACAGCCATGGCCTCTTTAATGTCATTGCTTAACCATTGGGGTAAATGCACATGTTTCACCCTATTTCACGCAACGGCGCATGCTTGTCAAGAACCAGACGGAACAATCTATACCAATCGGCCAACGCATCTTCAGGATTCGTATGATTGTAAACCGAAAAAAGAGGTTTCATTTAGTTCGGCTAGAAACATTAACATAGTAAACTTTTTAAACGATCTATAATAGATAGTGGTATGCTGGTTTTTCCGATTTTGTTTGTCCACCCTCAAAGCCCAGCTGCAGCACACAGGGTAGTGGTCACTGATCGCCACTTGAAGGGAGGAAGAACTAAGAACCCTTGAATTGTTGGAGGTGTATACATGATCAATTAGAGTGGCAGACGACTCTGTAACTCTAGTTGCAGACGTGATAATCTGCTTGAGACCAACCATAGTGATTGTGGATTCCCAAGCAGAGTTCGAGACAAACATATTAATGTTAAAATCGCCAAGTAATAACACTTCAGTGCAGCTTTTGTTAACCTTATCCGCCATATTTAAAAAGTCGTCATACCACTCAAATGACGCAGACGGGTTTCGGTATACAAATCCAACAAGCAGAGGGGCCGATTTGTTTGTCTTCACCTTAACCCACACACTTTCAACAGAGTCTGATTCCAGGTCTGTTCATCTGCCTGCTCGGCGTTAAACCCAAATAACCTAACCTGTTCACCTGCGTGTAAAGTGCGCAATAGAGCCATGTATATAAACAGCTAATCCTGTTTGCTGAGGACGTACAGGATCGCGCCGGATTACTGAAAACCCCGGTATCGAAATAGATGCGTCACTTATGTCGGAACGTAAACGTGACTCTGTAATTCCGAAAATATGAAAGGGGGTGAGCTGAGAGAGGAGAACACACAAATCGGGAATCTTGTTTAACAAGTGATAAATATTTAAATGACCCAAATGTAAATAATAAAATGTTGAACTATTCGACATGTTAAAAGAAAGAAAATTATACATGCAAGTAGAGTACAATTAAAACTATACTGAGCACAATGATCGTGCTGTCAGGACTTCCAGTACTGTCGTGCCTCAAATTAATGTGTCCGTCAGGGTCACTACCTAAATAGTGGCTGACGGTAATCGCAAACACGTCACAGTCAGTCAGCAACAGCATACCCACAGTGCTTCACATCTAAGTTTAGGCTGCCTTTCAGAACTGGTTTACTAAAAGACCACAAGATATATCGTAGCAATACAATGAGTTAGTGAATGTGCTCAAGGACGAAACTTGATATTAATGAGAACGCTCAATTCAGCTGTCAAATAATTCACTAATTTGTGAAACTTGAAATGCCAAAACTTATAAACTGGAGTGTAATTGAGGCAAATATGTCGGTTTTAATAAGAGCTCGCAAGAATGTGAGGACTAAGGTGCTCTTGGGTGTACGATGTCACGGGATAGAAACAATCAGGTAGCACCCCAGAGTAAGAATGATAATGCTGAGGCAGTCCAAACACTTGAGGATTATAGCCGTACGCCGGTAATGTGAACACCTGAGGCCCAAGAGAGAGAGAGAGAGAGAGAGAGAGGAGAGAGAGAGAGAGAGAGAGAGAGAGAGAGAGAGAGAGAGAGAGAGAGAGAGAGAGAGAGAGAGAGAGACAGAGACAGAGACAGAGACAGAGAGAGACAGAGAGAGAGAATGACGTCTTATTTAGAGTATTATGTCAGTATCTGCGTGGTGACGGAGTTGCCTCTTTTACGTCACCGCCACTCTCTGACTTTCTTTGGAAGTGAAGTTTTTTTTTGTGTGTGTTTTAATTCTTTTCTGAAAAGAATACATTTTTATTAAAGAAGTTGAAATGATACAAAGCTTAATAACGAACTCGTCCAATGTCTTTCTCCAAACTAGCTATATGCAAAAGTTCAAGTAAATAATAGTGACCAATATTAAAGACTCTAATCTGGGTCACCCGACTTCCTATAAACGGTTGTTCATGTCTTCAATGAGACATTCAATTACAATATGATCGGAGGCTCTCTTAGCCACCCACTTAAGAAAGTATTTCGCCAACTTTCAAGATTGTGTGTATATAAATATCGGAGATTCTCTTGTTTACATACATATGCACACACACATACATACATACATACATACATACATACATACATACATACATACATACATACATACATACATACATACACACATACATACGCATATACATGCATACGCACATACGGCGTTTTAACTAGACCTGACGTAATTTTTATCTTGATACTTCAGTTGTTAGAGGTTTAGCCTGCCTGCCTTTGACGTCATGGGCATCCAATTAAATCCGCCCCTCCGCGACCCGTCCTAAAAAGTCCCTTCTATAAATAGACGTGACTTAAAAAAGACACACACCCCTTCCCTACCAGCTCCCCCTTACCTAATTATATTATTCACATTAGTGTAGCTTTAATATAGCATTGCGTGTGTGTGTGCGCAGGTTTTGTGTATGGATCTTCATCTTCACCAAATCTGCTTCTTCGTTCTCTTTTTACTTCTGCCTCCTCCAGAAGCCCTGCGGCGATGGGGAAGGGGCGAACCTACAGGTAGAGGTTACTACTGGGAGTCGTAGCTCCGAACCTGCACGTAGGCGGCCTGTGGACCAGTGGCCGCTCTTCCCTGTACCAGGGCCGGCAGCAGGGAAGTTTAGCAGCATCCTAGGCGACTGAGCAGTCCTATTGAGGACAGCACAGCTCACCCTAGTAAGGGAGGGAACTAGAAAAGGTGTTCCAAATATTGCCTGTCCTACACCACACCGGTCAGCTTACCGCGGCTGGCGGTTTAACACTTTTATGCGGTCAAACAGAAAAACACAGAAAGAAACTTATTCTTGGTATGTGGAACGTACGAACCCTGTTGGACAGAGATCAGACGCAGAGAACGCACAGAAGAGCAGCCCTCATAGACAGGGAGCTGGCGAGATATAAGATCGACATTTCAGCTCTTAGTCAAACCAGATTTGCTGACGAAGGCTCGATCTGTGAACCTGAGGGTGGGTACACCTTTTTCTGCAAGGGCAAAGCTGAGAACGAGGACAGGATACACGTAGTTGGCTTCGCCATCCGCACCACGCTCCTCGGACAGCTGCCTTCTCTTTCCACTGGCATAAGCGAACGAGTGATGAAACTCCGTTTCCCCATATACCACACCCGACATGTCACTGTCATCAGCGCCCATGCTCCGACACTCACCAACGCCGATGACGACAAGGAGGCGTTCTATGAGAGCCTCGACTCCCTCCTGAAGTCCACACCTGCAAGTGACAAACTCATCGTGCTTGATGACTTCTCGAGTTGGGCGCGAATGTGACTGCTTAGAAGGAGTGATGGGCCCACACGGGCTGGGCAAGATGAACAACAACGGCCTGCTGCTGCTGACATTGTGCGCTGAGAATGGACTCGCCATCACCAACACCCTCTTCAGGCTGGCTAGCAAGTACAAAACAACATGGATGTATCCCAGGTCCAAGCAGTGACATCTCATAGACTATGTCATTGTCCGCCAGCGGGATACTCGTCATGACAGAATCACCAGAGCCATGAGACGAGCCGAGTGCTGGACCGACCATCGGCTGGTGCGGTCTGTCCTCAAATTGCACATTACACCAGCACATAGGAAGAGGCCGAAGCTCACCCGACCTTCATTCACCCTGGCCAAGCTGAAGCGCCCGGACGTCAAGGAAAACTTCCAGTCCCACATTGATGACCTGCTAACTGCCCATGGACCGGTTGACTGGCAACCCAACTGAAATGTGGAACCAGTTCAAGGAGATGGTGACGGAGTCTGCCAAAGACGTGCTTGGACCCAAGCAGAGGTTACACCAGGATTGGTTCGATGAGAACAATGAAGCGATCAACAAGCTACTGGAGCATAAGCACAGTGCCTTCATCAAGTGACAGAGCGACATCAACTCCTTGTCCAACAAAGACCGCTTCAAACACCTCCAGAGAAAAGCCCAGAGAGAGCTCCGCAACATGCAGGACACCTGGTGGGACAGCAAGGCAAAAGAACTTGAACACTTTGCAGAATCCAACAACTCCAAGGAGTTTTTCAGCGCAATGGAAGCTGTCTACGGCCCTGCCAGACCTGCACAACCCCACTCTTTTCTTCCGACGGCTTTACCTTGCTGAAAGACAATGGCAGCATCACTGAGCGCTGGAGAGAACACTTCTCAAATCTGCTGAACCTGCCTTTCACTGTCGACCCCGCGGCCCGGGACATGATTCCCCAAAAGAGGACACTGGATGACCTTGACCTCCTGCCTACCCTGGACGAGGTCAAGAAAGCGATTAACCAGACTAGCTCCGGCAAGACTGCAGGCATTAACGGCATCCCAGCAGAGCTCTTCAAAGCAGCTGGACCTGAGACCCTTGATGCCTTCCTCAACATTCTGACATGCATCCGATCAGAGGAAAACATGCCACAGGAATTTAGAGATGCTACAATCGTCTCCCTGTTCATAACAAGGGCAGCAAAGCAGTCTGTGCCAATTAACGAGGGATCTCACTCTTGTCCATTGCTATCAAGATTCTCGCGAGAGTCACCCTCAACCGCCTGATCAGCTCTATATCTGAGGAAGCACTCCCAGAGGCTCAGTGTGGCTTCAGACCCGGCCGCAGTACAGTCGCCATGGTCTTTATTGTGAGACAGGTCTAAGCGAATTGCATTGAGCAGCACATGGAACTCTACGCTGTCTTCATAGATCTGACCAAAGCATTCGACACCGTGAACAGAGAAGCGCTTTGGGTCATCCTCGCAAAACTCGGCTGCCCCAGGAAGTTCACCAACATTATCCGCCTCTTCCATGATGGAATGGTAGGAGTTGGTCAGTCAAACGGCGACACATCCGCACCCATCGACATTTCCAACGGTGTCAAACAAGGATGTGTTCTTGCCCCCTTGATGTTAACCTGTTTGTCACGTGTGTCCTGACCCATGCAGTTCGTGACCTTGAGAAGGGAGTGTACTTGAAGTACAGACTAGACGGCTCTCTCCTCGATCTCCGTCGACTGAACGCCAGGACCAAGGCCATCGAGAGACTGATCCTTGAGGCGATGTTTGCCGATGACTGTGCGCTGATGGCGCACACGGAGTATGACCTCCAGACCATCGTCAACAGGTTCTCAGAAGCCTCTCGACTGTTTGGCCTCAGCATCAGTCTCAACAAGACCGAGGTCCTGCACCAACTAGCCCCAGGCAAAAGAGCACCCCCCTCCTACCCCCACCCAAAGTGTATATCGAAGGCACCGAGCTAGAGACTGTCGACCAGTTCAGGTACCTGGGGAGCATCATCTCTTCTGACGGTACTATCGACAAGGAAATCGCAGCTCGCATCTTTAAAGCCAGCCAAGCCCTGGGTCGTCTGCGCACTCGTGTGTTGAATAACAACAACGGCAAGCTCTCCACCAAGATGAAAGTCTACAAGGCAGTAGTCCTCCCCAGCCTCCTCTCCGGCTGTGAGTCATTGACGCTGTACAGAAAGCACCTCAAACAGCTCGATCGTTTTCACATGACATCCCTGCGCTCACTCATGGTCATCAAATGGCAAGACAATGTGACAAACATGGAAGTCCTGGATAAGGCTGGCTTAGTGAGTGTTGAAGCCTTGATCTTAAAGACACAACTTCGCTGGACAGGTCATGTCATACGCATGGATGATTCTCGCATGCCACGCCAATTCCTTTATGGTGCACTCTCAAAGGGCCACAGGAAGCAAGGACGGCCAAAGATACGCTTCAAAGACTGCATAAAAGACAGCCTCAAGTACTGCGTCTTCCCGGTAAAGGAACTTGAAGCACAAGCACAAGACAGATCTGGCTGGCGTGCCACCACCAGGAAAGCCTGCACGCTCTTTGAACACAATCGGCGCGAACGGATCACCAGTGCCAGAGCTCTCAGAAAGACAGCGTCGACTCTCCCCACACCCGCACCAACAAATAGAAGTCATGCAAAATGACGACATCATCGGTTTTCGACGGTCTCCCCATTAAATATAAGGGTTGACTGCACTTTGACAAGTTGTTTGTGTACTGCTTTGTTTACAGTGCAAGGAACAAACACACACACACACACGCACACACACACGAAGCGTTGTAATGGTATTATAACAGCTGAGTGCAGTTTGACAGTTAGTTTTGGTACTGTTAAGCTAACCATAAGTTTTGCCACCCTTCCACCCCCCCCCCCACACCCACACCCCACCCCCCGCACGCACACACACTCTCTCTCTCTCTCTCTCTCTTTCTCTCTCTCTCTCTCTCTCTCTCTCTCTCTCTCTCTATATATATATATATATATATATATATATATATATATATATATATATATATATATATATATATATATATATATATATATATATATACATATATACACGCACGCACGCGCACGCGTTTTATCAAGCACAGAACTATTAATGGTATTATCTGTAATTCTTGCTTGAATCAGAACGCACGCACGCACGCATGCAAGCACACACACACACACACACACACACACACACACACACACATACACACACACACACACACACACACACACACACACATACACACGCACACACACACTCTTGGCTTGACTTCGCGAACGAAGATTTTATAGGAGTTGCCCACGACGTCTGCAGGCTTGTTCGTGGCTGCGGAGGCCAATCCGGGACAGGCAGGTTCGACCGCAATGGCTGCAGGGGGAGGTATGGCCAGGGTTCTGAGTTGCGGCGTCTCTGTTTTTTATCCTGAGCCGCTTGTCCTTAAGGCTAGCTCTGCGAGAGTCCTCAAAGGAGACAGCTGCCTTGTAAATGGTGGAGCGCCAGGTGTCACGGTCCACAGCAAGCGAAGACCACTGGTGGTGGTCGATTTGGCAGGCACTAAGTGACTTTTTGAGACAGTCTTTGTATCTCTTCTTTGGTGCCCCTCTGTCACTGTGTCCAGTAGCAAGCTCGCCGAACAGAGTGATCTTGGGTAGGCGATGATCCTCCATCCTGGAGACATGCCCCGCCCAGCGGAGCTGTGTCCGCAGCAGCAAAGCCTGGATGCTCACAGATTCAGCCTGTTGAAGGACCTCGACGTTGGTGACATAGTCACTCCAGTGAATGCCCAGGATGGTGCGCAGGCAGCGCAGGTGGAAGCGTTCGAGGAGTCGTAGTTGGCTGCGGTAGAGGGCCCAGGACTCGGAACCATACAGCAGGGTGGTGAGGACCACAGCTCTGTACACGCTGATCTTGGTGCCTGTTTTCAGCTGTTGATTGTGCCACACCCGCTTGAAAAATCGCCCGAAAGCGCTGTTCGCTTTTGCCAGCCTGCTGTCAAGCTTTTTGTCCAGCTTGGCGTCCGACGTGATAATGCAGCCAAGGTAAGTAAACTGGTGCACTGACTTTAGTTCAGACTCGCCAATGGTGAAGTGAGGAGGGCGATACACTGTCTTGGGTGCCGGCTGATGGAGGACCTCTGTCGTTTTCAGACTGACCTCGAGTCCAAAGAGCTGGGCAGCGTCTGCGAAGCAGGACGTGATGCGCTGCAGGGCTCTCTCTGTGTGTGCAACGAGGGCAGCGTCATCAGCAAAAAGCATCTCACGAATCAGTTGGTCTAGGGTTTTCGTGTGGGCCTGCAGTCGTCTGAGGTTGAACAGGCTGCCATCGAGACGATACCTGATGTACACTGCATCGTCATCATCGAGGTCAACTGTGGCCTGCTTCAACATCATGCTAAAAAAGATGGTGAAAAGGGTCGGTGCCAGCACGCAGCCCTGCTTTACGCCGTTGAGAATAAGGAATGGTTCTGAGAGGTTATTGTTGAGTCTGACCTGGCCTTGCTGGTCCTCGTGTAGCTGGACAATCATGCTGAGGAACTTTGGAGGACAGCCAAGTCGCTCCAGGATCTGCCACATGCCTTGCCTGCTCACAGTGTCGAACGCTTTTGTTAGGTCGACAAACGTTACGTACAGCCATTTGTTGTGCACGCGGCACTTCTCCTGAAGCTGTCTCAACACAAAGACCATATCGGTGGTGCTCCTGTTTGCTCTGAAGCCACACTGGCCCTCTGGGAGGTGGTCTTCAGCGTTGGCAGGTACCAGCCGATTCAGGAGCAGCCTTGCAAGAATTTTCCCAGCAATGGACAGCAGGGTAATTCCCCGATAGTTGGAACAGTCAGACTTCTCGCCTTTGTTCTTGTACAGGGTGATAACGACAGCATCACGGAGATCCTTTGGTAGTGTTCCTTTCTCCCAGCAGCAGAGAAAGAGGTCATGGATCTTGTTATGCAGTGCTGTGCCTCCATGTTTCCAGATCTCTGGCGGTATTCCATCAATGCCTGCTGCTTTGCCACTCTTGAGCTGGTGGATGGCTGTGAGGGTCTCTTAAGCGGTGGGCGGTTCGTTCAATTCAACCTTTACTGGGAGTTGTGGGATTTGTAGGACGACTGCTTCTTGAACAGCGCGCTCAGCGCTGAAGAGGCTCTGAAAGTACTCCGACCAGCGGTTCAAGATGGAGGTATTATCTGTGAGGAGTGCCTGGCCATTCGCGCTTCGCAGGGGACTTTGTACCAGGTGCCTGGGGCCATACACTGCTTTCAGTGCTTCGTAGAAGCCCCTGTAGTCACCATTGTCAGCGCGAAGCTGGGTCCTCTGTGCAAGTCTGGTCCACCACTCATTCTGGAGATCTCTGAGCTTGCGCTGGAGACTGCTGCAGACGAGGCGGAAGGCAGACTTCTTGACAGGGCAGGAAGGCTGGGCTAGGTGGGCCTGATGGGCGGCTCTCTTTTTTTTGCTAGGTGTTCCTGGATCTCAACATCGTTTTCGTCAAACCAGTCTTTGTTCTTCTTTCTAGCGAAACCCAAGACTTCTGCAGAGGATTATGCAATAGCAGTTTTCAGTTGCTCCCAGAGTGTTTCAGGGGAGGAGTCTGCTGGGTCGCTGTGTCTTTGAGTCTGCGCTGTAAATCTGTCTGAAAGGCATTTTTCACGTCGTCACGCTGAAGGCTGGCAACATCAAGCTTTTTCTTGGGGGGCCCCCATTTCTTGGGTTTTGGCTTGACGTGGAGCCTGAGTTTGCAGCGGACAAGGCGGTGGTCAGTGTGGCACTCCGCGCTGGGCATCACTCTGGTGAGGAGGACATCACTGCGGTCCCTCTGACGCACTAGGACATAGTCGATAAGGTGCCAGTGTTTGGAGCGAGGATGCATCCAGGT
>BTPG01000003.1:250413213-250415713 GCA_036245525.1 Semisulcospira habei | reverse complement strand
GGCTTATGCCCTACACGACAGAGGTACAGCATGGCGCGGCCTAACATTGACTGCAGATTCGTGGTTACACCCAAACACTTACCACGTCACACACAAAATTAAGCACTTAATACTTATCCAATGCGGAAAAGGCCATCGGGCCGACGTCGCCCCGGTGGCCTTTGAGCATTGGGTAACCACTACACTTCCGAATTGCATATTATGTCTGCGATCCATGGCGAATTCACCGACGATACCACGTCGCCTATAGAACGCGGATATAAAGTACGCCAGCAGGAAGCTAGGAATGACATGAGGCCCAGTAGTGGTGCCGCAGCTGTGGTGGCTGATGAGTTATGATGTTCTTGACCTCTTGTATGTGGATGGCGGTCACCTTTGCAGGCAGTGAAGGGGATAATGGTCGGTTGACGCCGAAATCGTACACGTGACATAGTATTAGGAAGGTTACGTTTGCAAAGAACGACTCCCAACAAGGAACGAGAGCAAAGTCACGAGGGATAACCAGCCAGTACCATACGCATGGACATCGCTCCAGACATCTCCAACACGCAGAGATCCTCATGAACCACCGAGGGCCTGCAATGAGTATGCAGTGTATAAGCTGACAAATTTGCATCTGGAGATTTTAGTTCTGTGTTATCGTGTTCCTGACTGTAACCATAATCTTAGAGAAAAGACACCTTGCAGAAAATGGTGTATGTTGTGGAGCTTTCACGAGCTTTTAACTGCGTATTGGAGACCGAGAAAGGTCGAAATTAGACTGCGAAAGTCCTGCAACAGATTCTGCAACATAAAAGTTAACAAGATAAAAGATAACAAGATGAGGATTTCAACCCAAAGTCTACCGTATTGTTTGGAGCTCAGATGCGTTTATCTTTTAGGAACATTCAGAGTTGCTTGTTCATATTTTTAGTATTATTATGCTGATCTATTTCTATCCTCTCTAAGCCAGCCTCTGATCAACACACACTTAGGTACACACAAATAAAGACGGACAGAGGGCGCTTCCAGCCATTCGTACGCTCTGTGGACTCCTGTAGCGACAGGAATCTCCTTCTACTCTAACCCACCCTCTGATTCACACACACTGTCACACATGGCGTAGCACAACTATTCTGAAGAAGAATAATTGCACGAGCAGCGAAATGACGTCACTTAAAGCTTTACGTCATGGCATCATTGGTTCAACGACGCCGTGTTTATAGTGACGATTCGATATTATACGTCACTCATCGCAGTACTAACATCAGACGTATCAGAGAATCAACTTTGCCATTTCCTTGCTGATTTTCACGCCTAGGCCTTGCAGGTCACAATCTGACCTAATCTTACCCCAGGGCCGGGACAAACAGCAGGTTTTTGCAAACACTGTTTATGAAAAAAAATCATGCGGTTATTAATGAGAAGATAGGGGGGGGGGGGTTCGTAAAAAGAAAATTAAAGTTATGTTAGCTGTTTTACAATTGACTCCCAAAAAGTGTTGCATAAAACTGTCTGATTTTCACACCTAGAGCATACAGGTCACAATTGACCTAATCGCATCCGACAGCCGAGACAAACTATCATCATCATCATCATCATCATCATCAGTCCCTTGCCCGAACTGGGCGTTGGGGGGACTGAAAGGCAGCAGCAACAGACAGTGCTCTCCACTGAGTTCTATTTTGGGCGGTGGCAAGCAAGTCTGACATCTCGAGTTCGGTCCATTCTTTTATGTTTGCGACCCAACTCTTTCTCTGACGACCTCGCCGACGACTTCCTTTGAGAGTGCCTTGGAGGATAGTCTTGGACAAGGTGTTGTGTCGGGTCACGTGGCCAAACCAAGCAAGCTTGCGCCGTTTCACGGTTGCCAGAAGGGGTTCATGTGGGCCCACCAGGGAAGTGACGATGCCCCGTACATATTCGTTGGTCTTGTGCTCGCGGTACGAGATGCGGAGCAACTTCCTCAGGCACTTGTTCTCAAAGGCCTGGATTTTCTTTTCTGAGTCTGCAAGCAGTGTCCAAGTCTCACAGCCGTAGAGTAGAATATACACTATGAGGGACTTGTAAAGCCTGTACTTGATGGTGTATCTGATGGAGTTACTTCGCCATATCCTGTCCAGCCTGGCCATTGCGGATGTTGCTGTACCTATCCTGATACGGATCTCTGCTATGCAACTACCGTCTTTGGACAGGGTGGCTCCCAAGTACTTGAAGCTATTGACCTCTTCTAGCTTTTGGCCATTCATGTGAATGTTGCTGCTGCTGTCGCTTGTGGTGTTGATCATCACTTTGCTTTTATCCGTACTGATCTCCATGCCATAAGACCCTGCGCTACTTGAAAGTTTGTCTGTCAGGTTTTGGAGCTCACTATTGCTGCCTGCCATGAGGTCAATGTCGTCAAACAGACGAAACTATAGGCTTATGTAAATACCGTATACGAAAAATCATGCGATTAGTAATGAGAAGATTGTTTTTTTTTCGTAAAAATGATTCAATTTTTTTTAAGATTAACCCATAT
>BTPG01000003.1:250320713-250410713 GCA_036245525.1 Semisulcospira habei | reverse complement strand
TCGTCACTACCTATGAGCCTATTGATTGCAGTAATACGGTTACAATGTGATTGTCAAAGCCAGGGAAGATTCACGTTAGCATCAAAAGGCTGAACTAACTTGAACCGGAACTGACATAAAGATGTAAGACTGCTATGAGAGACATCCGTTACTTTAGTCTCGCCGCGGACAAAGACGGCCGGTGAAGTTTAATGATCCTTAACCAGACTCCGATGTATCAGCAGTCGAGGACAATTATCCGATTAACAGGTGACACCAGATGGTCTACCCGCTGCCATAAAGCAGACCTCTCGCTTTTTAATTGGACAATTGCCTCAGCCGGGCGTGTCATCAGTCGTAGGCATATCCTCAGATGACTGCCTCAGTGTGAGGTTGGAACATGTCTATAGCATATCAAGATGTATAGCTTTTCTGGAGCCACTTTGCCTACAGGGGCGCATGATACTCTATGGTTCTACTGAGGAACCCTATATCAGCAGGGACTAAATTCCTACCCACGATTGGGGTGGACCAACACTCAAACACATCATGATGCTGACTCGGAGTGAGGATGCGATGCTCATGGCATCGCAGAGTGTGAAATATAAATTTTACTAGCCCCTTTGATAGAGGGGGCATTTGACACTCTGGGTTTCTGGGTAAAAGACTATGTCGGGGTGCAGGTATTCAGTGCAAACTGAGTTTATGTGACTAGTCTCGACACATTAGGCCCACCCACTGATTCAGTACGTAAGAGAGGACAAGAAAGGTTAAAAAGACTGCGTGCCGTGATGAAAAGAAAGCTCACCAACCAACAAACAAAACAGCACTAAAAGAAAACTAAAAAAAAAAAAAAAAAAAAAAAAAAAAAAAACAACTAACCAACTATCCACTAAAAAGAATTAAATAACCAACCCTCCACCACCTTTAAAAAAAAAAAAAAATTCTCAGCGCTAACGGGGGTGGGGGGGAGGGGAGGGGGTGGGGAGGGGGGGACCAGGCCCCCCCCCCCCCTGGATCCGCCACTGGTAGTTTCCAATATCTCCATTATTAAATGTTCTAAGTATATCTTACAACAATTACAATGTTGGACAAAATGACTAACTTGTACATTAGGAAAAACGTAAAATGAAAGAGGTTTCTGCTCTTCTTCCGTTCCACACATGGGGCTGTAGAGAACTTCTTTACATTTACCTACTCATACGGATTATGAAAAGAAGGGGAGAAGGAAGGAAACGTTTAGTTTAAGTAAGACAACCTAATAACATTAATAACCCGTTGTATGGGAAGATTTCAGCAATCCAAGCCCGCCATGGAGCAGATCGCTTTAACTTATTCGTGTTTATAGCATCCGTGACTAATGTAAGCAAGAGGTAACTAAAAATAGAAATGTAGAATAATGCGCTCATAATGCTCAAACGGAGGTGCATACTGCCATCACGCGAAATAATTGAAGATTAATATACATGCTTCTGATTTTCTTTCATCGGCAGAACACGTAAGATGCGGTCAGAGCTCGATTTACTCGATAAGCAACCAGGCGTACTCGGTAGACGGGAGAATGGGAACCTCGGCAGACTGCCACGCAGCCATAGACGGCAACACAAACACACACTGGGCGAGCGTCAACGGAACAGGTGCTCCAAACTGTTTTTCTACAGCGGTACAGCGACACCCGTACTGGTGGGTGGACCTGGGACGCACTGTCAACATCCACAACATCACTATGTACATCGAGTGTGAGTTATATAGTTATTGGCGTGGGTGTGTCAACGAATCGTTATTTTAGTCATCATGAATATACGATATTGGTCGTTGTCTAAAGTTTACACTGGAGACTACAGAACACAATTGTGTTTGCGTTAACTCATTCTGCCTGCGACTCACCACAGCAAGATAATTTGCTCGACCATGATAGTTCAAGGGTGGTGGCAGAATAGCTTGGCGCATATTGTCGTCAAGAATTTCTGCCACCACCCTTGAACTATCATGGTCGATCTGTCTCAAGAATCGTAATGCAGTCCAGAGAGGATAACTCCAAAATGTGGATATTTCGCACCTCGGGCACAATGAGCAGAGATGTTTACCCCCACCCCCACCCCCTCCCCCCCAAAAAAAAAAAAAAAAAAAAAAAAAGGAGTAATGGGCTATGCCAAAAAGAGTAAACTTGGGTAAAAAGGGTAATGCTTTCTGTCGGCACATTTGATCGTTCTCAAACGCAATCTCATTTTAATAAGTTCTTACAAAGCTTTGCAGTTTTTATTTTCAATCCAAATGAGATACAAATAAGCAAGGAAGAATCACAGTGTTATTGTAATTAGTCACTGTGATTGTCACTGATACTGTCCTACACTAGACACTACTCAGCAGTGCTGGAGGTGGCCATTTCGTCTCTGGCTTTCAATTCCTTGTAGTAAGCATTTTTGAATCTGTCCAGTTGTTCATTATAATACTGTCATATACTCACCAAAACTGTCAGGCCAGGACTTGAGCAGAAGAAGTCTCAATTTGCGATTTGTGAGTCAGGAAATATCTTATTGAATGTCTTTGTCAAAGCATCGGCAGTGGTAAGTGGTAAGTTCAACTCCGCGATAATTTCACACAAAGTAACTTCAGCAACGATGACCGGACGTTTTTCTCCAAGGCATCTTCGGTTTTATCAGAGAAAGCGCGTCTACTTGCTATCATAAATTCGGTAATTGATCTGATTTTGATTTTGCGGAGCATTTCCCGGCTTGTTCCTTGTGACTCTTGGTTTTGAAATATTTTGTGCAGTCATATGAACCACCATGAGCACAGCTGAAGTATCTAGAGCAAATGTTAATAATTAAAAAAAACCCGAAGTTCTCGCCTTTTGTCGACGGGCCAAGGAAAGGCCACGTTTCGGAGAACGATGATCGATATTTTTGTTTGACAACAGGGGCCTTTTTCCACAACTAGAGCGGCAGTCTCCTCGTCCACTGATTCAGACTGAGAGTCTTCGAAACCGGTCGTACAAGATCTTTTCATTACGCTTGCTGTTGTAACACGCTTGTTGTTTAAACAGTTTTTAGCCAAAAGAAATATAAAAAAGTTAAAGGATCCGAAAATAATGGAAGCAATGAGAGAAAATGCGCCGCGAAAAATGTTGGATCTGGTCATGGACCCGGTTATGTTGCGAAGTAAGAAGTGGATTGAAATCAGATTTGAAAAATCACAGCTTTTATAAAAAAAAAAAATCGTAATAGTGAGAAAAAATCGTAGTGGCGTAATCTATGCCATAAATGGTAAGACAAGTAAGTGTAAACATCTCGGAATAAGTTAAGCAGCAGTTCTCAGCGTTTTACTGAACGCAATGGGGATTTGAACGTAAATCATTGGGAGGAAAATATGGCAGTTTGTGGAAGATACCATTTAGAATGAGCAAAATTAATACCATTTGCTTTGTGACTGGGATACAGCGACAATGCGAGGGGCCCTCGATATATGTGTCTGGGTGATTTTCATTTAGTCAAGAGTTTTTATTGATGTTGGCACATCGACCATTTTCACATGGAGAGCGTATACATATATCAGTTCAATACCACAAGAACATCACCTGGGGTATATTGACATTCTTAGTTGAATTGACAGTTTTCATAAAAAGGCAGTATCACGTGGCACAGAAGTAATCAATCAATCATTGGAACATTTCGTCGTTTCTCTTTTTCGTCTCACGACATATTTGAAAAGAAACCATGCAAACTGTCTCGTTCTAGATGCATTTTCACAGGACGACAACTTAGTAAGTAAAACACTTTCACGGTTGTTATCTACAGTTGCAAAATAATTCGGACGCAAGTCTCTATACTTCGGATAGTGAAAAAAAACCGCGAGCTTCGTCTTTGATAGTTTACGGGTGATCTTCATCTAAAGGAGTAGAGTCTTCATGTAAAATGTCTGTGAATAAAACAACTGATTTAATTGGCGTAAACAATTTCAAATGTCCGCGACATACAGTTGTTTATATAACGGCTTCCAAAGTACATACCCCAGCATGTGTCATATATGTAGCTGTTCCTGTGATTTTCGGTCAATAGACAGCCATGGCCTTCACACGTGATAAACGTAAACAAAAAAACATAGTCACTTTGTTTGTTGTATGAGGCACATGAGCCGTGTTTACAACTAAACGTTTTACTTTAAAATGTGTGGGCGGGGCCTTCCAAATGATGCCTACATTATTATCGCTGGCTCATTTAAGGACAGAGTCATTTAACAAGAAAGAAATCGAAACGGGAACTGTAATTTGTTCGGTACAGTAAAACCTGTCACACCAGTCGGAAAGAGTGCATATGATCTAAGTCAGACAAATGAGAGTTAAGAAGCAATCGTAGCAAGGCTGACCCCACCCCAGTGTATCACTTGGAAAGAGGGAAGGGTTGCGCGGTGTCAGACGTTGTGGAAGTAGTTCAGTAGTCATCGTCCAACACTGTCCTGGACACTTTCAGTGAAAGCATATTTGAAAATGCAGAAGGTATATTTGAAGAAAACAAAATGGTCAGAGTATGCACAATTTTGAACCCGTTCTGATTCCTTTCGTTCAAGGAATATTACAGACTTAGAAAATGAAGACAAAGTTCCGACCTGTCATAGCGGGACTTTCTGTAATCTCAGCACTGGGGTTGTTATGTTTGGAAGAAAAAACCCCAAAAAACGAATTAAATAGAAAATGAAATATCGTGCTTCTTCTTTTAGTCTTCGGTTTAACTGAACACACGTGCGGCGTGGTGCAGTGGCTGAACTAATTGATCAAAGAATTTGAAAGCCTCGTTTTCAATAGCCTTCCAATGCAAACATGAATAGGTGACACACAGAACCACGTGAAAGGCAATTTTCACACGAAAAATACGTGGTATCTCGAGTACCTGGAAATGTCGTGCACGCAGTATTAAGGGGAGATAGAACGGGCTCGTGGCTTGATGAAGTCATAATGCCCAAGTTGTTTGCTTGTCAATAAATCGGTGGATATATAGAGTGTTAGGATATTGATGACCAAAATTATTGGAATGACAAACGAAGCCCCTGTGAGGACAGCTCCTTCAGCCAATGTATATACAATTTTTTTTTTCACGTGCACATAATCGAGTGTGTAAATTTCTTGTTTTTAATAGCCGTGGGGATGGGGATGGTGGGGTACAGGACCTTATGACTGCCGTAAAATCAAACAAGATGTGTGTGTGTGTGTGTGTGTGTGTGTGTGTGTGTGTGTGTGTGTGTGTGTGTGTGTGTGTGTGTGTGTGTGTGTGTGTGTGTGCGTGCGTGTGTTTGTTCGGGGGGGGGGGGTGGGGAGGGAGGGGGAGAAGACAGCAAGTGTGTGCCCCCGACGCAAGATCAGTCCCTCTTTCCTCCCTTTTCTTATGCACGCATCCAGTTGTACACTCCTCTCTCTCATACTTCCATATATTTCGCGTTCCGCCAGTGTAATAGTGTAATAATCTCGAGCTGAACAACGCCAAAACAGTCCTACAGTCACAATGCGAAATGTGCGGAAATCGTTTTACCTGTCAACAAGTATGCGGTCCCGTGTCATCTCCCTGTCTACTGTATCGGGACAAGTCGGTAACCCCATCTGTTGGTGGGTTAGCTGGCCCACAACAATTTAACTCTGGTTATTTTTGCAGGTCGTGTGATCAACATAACTGGATACAGTCGTGTGATCACCCAAAATGTGGTCCGAATTAAGTTTGTTCTGTTTGTCTTGTAATTTGGCCTGGATTTTTTAGATCGTTTGATCACTTGGATCGAGTTAAATTTGACCACAAGGCCTATCCCGGGTTTACCGTGTGACTGACCTCCTTCTTTTGCTTGAAAAAAAAATGTCATTGGTGCATTGACGTACAGACCGTCAAAGTTGTCCACTGAGCGAGCGTTCACGGGGGACTGTTTTCATCCCAACTGATATAACGGTTGCTGGAGCGTTAGCTGCAGGGTTTGGGCAGCTAAACATTAGTACAGCATCTCAAAAGAAGTTCCCTCTCCAAGATGACATCATACACCTCCCTATATCTCTGAACCCCCTCTTTCTCCTTTACTTTTATTTTCGAAGGCCCGAACACCCCCACCTCCATCACACACACACACACACACACACACACACACACACACACACACACACACACACACACACACACACAAACACACACACACACACACATTGGCCTCACTCTTCTCCCCACCCCCGTTTCCGCTTCTACCTCCCCCACCCCTCTCCGCTGCAAAATGTACATCTTCAGCTAATGGACGCTACAGAACGTCTTCTCTGAAAGCACCACCTCAGGATGTGAAGTAAAAACACGCTGATCACGACATGTATTTTAAAGTGTTTTACTGACAGACTGCCCTGTTTTTCATGCAGTTTGTGCTACTCATAATTACGAACAGAAACAAAATCAAGTTGTGTCTCGCTTAGATATGACTGCTTCCGTTAGCGTGACAGGCAACAGCATTGGACATTCATAGCGCTCACAGGCAAAATTAATCCGATCCGAAAGAAAAAAACATACAGATATTGCTTTTGACAACAGAGACGTAACAAACGCTGTGTGGAATGTCTGTCAAACGTTTGATGTTTTAAAATCTTTAACGACAATAAAATTCCTTTCGAATTCAAAACAATCCGCATGAATGAATTTTCATTTGACATAAATATAAATGAAGTGTCTTTTGTCTGACCTTTCTTCAGCATACCTCTGTCTAAGCAAACATGTTTGAAAGAGAACAATAATACAGTCAGAACATTGTCAGACAAATCG
Organism: Semisulcospira habei; assembly: GCA_036245525.1. Taxonomy (NCBI): domain Eukaryota; kingdom Metazoa; phylum Mollusca; class Gastropoda; family Semisulcospiridae; genus Semisulcospira; species Semisulcospira habei. The sequence goes on along the minus strand of BTPG01000003.1, from coordinate 250,403,961 downwards.
TCGTTAATTATTAACGTTCATGGACTTTTCTCGCACTGCAATTAATCAAATATCAAACTCTCCTAGAGCCATGCGTCCTCTGTATTGACTGATTCCATTTCGATAAAACTTGCTGTCATTATTGCCGTTCAATGGACATCTGAGCCCTGTCAGGACACCAGTGAAATACGATGGTCAGTTACGGCAGAACGGCTGCATCTGGTTTTGATAAAAATTCTCCGACGTTTGTGGTTTATGGGACATTACCCGAAACTACCGCTGATCTGAAGTTCATGGTACAAGCAATGATACCGGTTGTTAAAATCCCTTTTATCATTTGCTATGCATCGAACACTGAAGTTGTGATATCTAGCATGATTGTGTATAATTATGTAAGAAAATTCCGAGTTATCACGTGAAGTCATCTAAATGTTCACTTAGTAATTGAACACACTACTTAACGCAGGTTAATGTTATTACTCCAAGTACCCGTGTTTATTTCTTGTTGTATTTGCTTTGTGGTTTGTTTTTTTTAGAATAGGGTTTGCGAGAGAGGTGGAATAAATATGGGATTATTTACACCATATTTGAGAGGGATCACAGGTCTTTGACGTGCTTACCAGCTAGTAGACTCAAACACTTTGAACAGACGTTTTAATTACCTGACAGTATTGTGTTACTTAAGCCAGCTGATTTTGTCTCGCAGATCATGGACGTCTGGAGAATGCCACCGTCATTCTGGACGGCCAACACATCTTCACCTTCACTCCACCCATCAACGCGTTTAACCCGTACAATATTACAAGTCCTTTGCCGCGTGCAGGACAGAACATTTCAATTCAGTATCATCAAAGCTTCAATGGAAGTGCAATCGTGGTGCTTTGTGAGGTGCAAGTCTGGGGTAAGCCATTTTAACCTATTCACTGCCGAGTTGATTAAGAAACCACCCAACTGAAGGAGCGCCACCCGACCAAGGAACATGGATGCAAAGTGGTGTCAGCAAGAGGTATAACCCTCATGAGCCCCCTCAAATACGGTAAGTTAGTGCAAATGCGGTAAGTTAGTGCAAATGCGGTAAAGTTAGTGCAAATGCGGTAAGTTAGTGCAAATGCGGTAAGTTAGTGCAAATGCGGTAAGTTAGTGCAAATGTGGTGGCTCATGAGGGTCTATACCTCTTGCTGACACCACTTTGCATCCATCTTCGCTGGAGAGGTGGGGCCTATTAGCGATGACTGAACGAAGTTTGCAGAAACACGGTCTGCGTCAGCTCGTTGTGAAAGGGTATCATTCAACTCATTCGCCTTTCTTCACTTTGCACCATGCACTAGATACTCATATTGGTACCTTCCATAGATCTAAATGTGCCACGATTGATGCATCTAAATATTGCATTGCATGATTATGTACACACGTATTCATTTGTTGAAACGTGCAGAAAAGAAATGTTCTAGTATTAATTGTAGTGTTTCTGTTGATGTGAGTACGGTCGGGAAAGTCATACCATTTACACAGTGTACAGTCATGTTTACAAGGTTGTCCGGTGAACAAACATGGCGGGCCAGACTGTGATCACAACTGCAGTCTACACTGTAAGGATAACGGACGAGAGACAACTTGTGATTCTATCACCGGGCACTGTCTCAATGGTAAATGATGTGTAAAGTTAGTTATTTGGGTTTAACGCCGAGCAGGCAACTAAGGCAATATCACGGCGGGTATGTGTTAAGATACCAATTTTGCCGTGCGCATAATCTTTTGGTGTTATTATTGCTTCCATGCGGGTCTTGACCTCTCGACACATTGTTCCGGGCGCCATTTCTTTAACCCTTTGGCTGTCGGTAGCGGTTTTTGTCGCGGTGAATCCTGCAGGAATCTAAAAGACAAAAACCGCTGCCGACAGCTAAATTATTAACTCATTCAACCCGACGCAGGTATTTCCCACAATTTGGAGCCGTCATCTGACGACTATGCACCTGTTGCAGGAGCCAAGCTAATGTGGCACTACCCTTGAATTATCATGGTCGACACATCTCCTGCTATAGTGCGTCAGGGCTGAATGGGTTAAGAAGGCGGCGTAATAACTTTCCTGGTTCGCTTTGTATCAGAAAAGAAACAGAAAGCGCCAATTTACTTTCAAAATAAAGAAGATCGGTGATTAAAAAACAATATTTAAAAAAAAACACGTTGTAGAGTATGGGTGTTTACAAGCAAAACAAATTATAACCACCATAGTGTCTTTCAAAAGGTTAGCTGCTGAAAAACACATATATTGTTGAGTAGCTATATACATGTATTACAGTTGACATCTTTATTAGCATCATTTCATAGTAGAAAACGACGAGATCACAATATGAGTGTTGACAAAATTCTTGTATTCCTGCAGACTGTCAGAGCGGCTGGTGGGGCAGTCAGTGTGACCGGCTGTGTCCCCAACGGTGTTCCCCAGGACAGTGTGACAGGAACAGGGGCTGCACACAGTGTAACAATCATTTCGATGCTCCAGAATGCACAAGTACGAAATTCTACGATATTATGATCTTGTAATCTTGTTCTTTGTGATCATATTTGTGTAATCCATTGCAGAATCGCGGCACAACAGTCCAGGGGCAGAGCGAATTCAAGCAGTTCGATGAAATATATGTTTAGCTTTCACGAAGGAAAACCGAACCATGACTGTTTAAAGCTAACTATATAAAGTTAACAAGGCCAACAATCCATTGCCATCGTAATAGTCGTCCGTATGGAGGCCAAATTGACATGATAACACAATTGACATGGATATCGGTAATAACATCTTTTACAATTCCTCACCCGTTGCACAGTGAACACATGACCAAAGTATAAAATAATAGTAATAATAACAAGATGGGATGAACCATAACCCACAAAATCCCTTCTTTATGAGAACTGTCTTCGCTGTCAAGGTTTCTACCTTTTGTATTTGACTTGATTCTGGTGTTGAAATATCTACTTCTGATTAAAATAAAATAAAAAAAAAACAAACTCGCAGATGTGCCAGTGAGCCATAGTTAACTCTTATTGTAATTGAATGTCTCAATGAAGACATAAACAACCGTTTATAGGAAGTCGGTTGACCCAGATTAGAGTCCGTAATTTTTTACATATTTACTTGAAATTTTGCTTATACGTAGCTAGTTTGGAAAAAGACATTGGATGAGTTCGTTAGTCAGCATCGTATCCTTTCAACTTTAGTCAAAATTAATTCTTTACCGAAAATATTTAAAACAGTAAAAAAAACCTTCACTTGTAGAGAAAGTCAGACAGCGGCGGTGACATAAAAGAAGCAACTCCGTCACCACGCAGACACTGATACTCTTAATATGACGTAATTCTCTCTCTCTCTCTCTCTCTCTCTCTCTCTCTCTCTCTCTCTCTCTCTCTCTCTCTCTCTCTCTCTCTCTCTCTCGCTCTCTCTCTCTCTCTCTCTTTAAGGCAAGCTTCTCGCTGCAAAGAGAGAGCGACGACAAGCTGAGAGACTATGGCTGTCCACTGGACTTACCGTACACAAGCAGATTTTCAGCGCTGCTAAGAAATATGTAACTCGTCTGGTACTCGTGGCGAAGACAGCTTTCTTCAATGCCAAGATTGCAGCGTGCACCACCAGCAAGCAGCTATATAATGTAACCAACAAACTGACTGCTAGAAGGGATCCATCTCCACTCCCGACCATTTTCTCACCATTAGAGCTGCCTGATCAGTTCTCAAATTTCTTTAATGAAAAAGTTCAGAACATTCGTGATAGACTTGATGGACTTATTTCACAGTCTCCATCACAGTATGACGTTCCCTTTTCTGGTCAGTGTCTCTCGTCCTTCAGACCTGTCAGTGAACAGGAACTTCATGCTGTGCTGAAGAGAACTGCACAAAAAACTTGTAGTTTAGACCCACTTCCTACTACATTGCTGAACGAGTGTATTGATGTTGTGCTTCCAGTCATGACCAACATTGTCAACGAGTCCCTGAGGTCTGGTATTTTTCCGTCGGATTTCAAGTCCGCCATTGTTAAACCTTAGCTAAAAAAAGCCCTCTCTAGACCCTAACAATCTACAGAATTACCGCCCTGTCTCAAACCTCCCTTTTCTCTCTAAGATCGTTGAGAAGGTTGTGTTGTCGCAACTTCTCGACCATCTGAACCTGAATCATCTTCTTAGTCCCAATCAGTCTGCTTACCGTGCAGGTCATTCCAATGAAACTGCGCTTGCAAAAATTCTTAATGACCTCCTCGAGGCTCTTGATGATGGCAAAGTATCTGTTCTCGCACTGTTAGACCTATCTGCTGCCTTTGATACGATTGACCATGACATTTTGCTACAACGTCTCTATTCTGTGTATGGCATTCATGAAACTGCTTTATCGTGGTTTAGATCATATCTGACGGACAGAACTCAGTGCATAGTTGTTAATGATAAACTATCCAGCCCATCCACGGTGCGCTTTGGCGTCCCACAAGGTTCAGTTCTTGGACCAGTCCTCTTTACCCTGTATGTTCAGCCACTGGCCAGTGTCTTTAACCGTTTCTCTATATCACATCATGCATTTGCAGATGATACTCAACTCCATGACTCATGTTCACCTGATCAGATTATGGACACAATCTAGAGCCTTCAGGAGTGTGTCTCGGAGACTAAGATGTGGATGACTTCAAACAAATTACAGTTGAATGACGGAAAAACTGAGGCCATGATAATTGCTTCCCCGAGGTTGACGAAGACGCTGACACTCCCCCAGTCATTACAAATCTGTGGTGCCACTGTCCCCTTCTCCCCCCATGTAAAAAATCTGGGTGTCACACTTGATAGTAGCCTGTCCATGCGCCTTCATGTGAACAACGTTTGCAGATCCGCCTATACTGAACTGCGACGTATTGCTTCAGTCCGCCACTATCTGACACCTGAAGCAACTAAAGTACTTGTCTGCGCTTTTGTTTTGTCTAAATTAGACTATTGCAATGCTCTTTTGGCTGGCTGTTCCCAGTGTCTGATTGGCAAACTCCAGAAAATTCAAAACTCAGCTGCCAGGTTGATTCTTAGAGTCCCTAGATCAGATCATATCACACCCCATCTGTCTGCCCTACACTGGTTATCTGTTATAGCTAGGATTCAGTACAAAATTTCATGCATGACTCACAGTTGTATTACCTGTTCCTGCCCACACTACCTTGCCTCTCTTCTCCAGCTGTATACGCCCTTGAGACAGAATTTGCGCTCTGCTGCCGACTCTCGAGTTTTATGTATCCCTCTTGTCAAAACAAAGTTGTTTGGTGAGAGGTCATTCAGATACCAGAGCCCAGTTGTTTGGAATGATCTCCCACGCGAACTGAGATACGTGGATTCGAGAGAGGCATTCAAGCGTGCCCTAAAGACCCATATGTTTTCTGTCAGCTACAAATGACTTTGTCACACACCTGTCATGTTAAAGTCATCTCTATCTATTTATAGAAGTAGTGTGTGTGTGGGTGTGTGTGTGAATGCCAGTATGAGTCCATGAGCGTCTCTCTCTCTCTCTCTCTCTCTCTCTCTCTCTCTCTCTCTCTCTCTCTCTCTCTCTCTCTCTCTCTCTCTCTCTCGCTCGCTTTTCTCACACATATGCGCGCATCTCCAAGAGGCAGCTTCGTACTTTTTGAATAAAACTTTTGCAAGTTTTGGATCCACTATATACTCCCATCAAACAGTCAGCCCTCAAAGAGGCTGTGTGGAACAAAACAGCCCTGGAAGAGGCTGCGTGCCTTTCGAATGAGTGACGTGAAACATCAATTTCGTCTCTTGTCCACGGCGTCGTTATACTAGCGATGCCATGACGTCAAGCTTATAGTGACGCCATTTTCATGCACGTGCTATTTTTTTTTCAAGAACTCTTGTCGCTACTCCAGTCCACAGAGCTTTCTAATGGCGGTAAGCACCGTGTGTCCGTCTTAGTGATTGTGCCGGCTTGTGTCTTGATCAGAGGTAGGCTTAGAGAGGAGGGAAATGGATCAGAAGGATAAGCTTGAAAATATGAACAACTGTGAATGTTCTTAAACGAAAAACGCATGTGAGCTCCAAACAATACGGTAGACTTTTGATGAAATCCTCCTCTTGTTAAATAGAAGATATTTCAACATCAGAATCAGGTCAAAGACAAAAGGTGGAGCGCCTTGACAGCGAGGACAGTTCTCATATAGAAGGGACTTTGTGGGTTATGATTCATTCCATATTGTTTTCTTACTTCCACGTTATAAATGAAATTTTAAAAAAGAAACCTCGCACACAAATGCAAATAGTAAACTTTCAGTGTTAGAAGCGGGTTTTTACTGACGCTAAATATACTCAGGCCGCTTTTAAGTCTCTTTTATAAATATAAGCATGTCCATGATGTCAAAGGCGGGCAGGCCTAAACCAAGATAAAAATTATTACGTCATGTCTAGTTACGCAAACCTTGCTGCTGAACGTACATTTGTCGCGAATTGCCGTATGTGCGTATGTATTTACGTATGTATGTATGTATGTATGTATGTATGTATGTATGTATGTATGTATGTATGTATGTATGTATGTATGTATGTATGTATGTATGTATGTATGTATGTATGTATGTATGTATGTATGTATGTATGTATGTATGTATGTATGTATGTATGTATGTATTTATGTATGTATGTATGTATGTAAACAAGAGAATCTCCGACATTTCTGTACACACAAGCTTGAAACATGGCGAAATACTTTCTTAAGTGAGTGGCTAAGAGAGCCTCTGAGCATATAAAAAATTGAATGTCTCATTTAAGACATAATCAATCATGTATAGAAAGTCGGTTGAGCCAGATTAGAGTCCGTAATTTGTGATCTATTTACTTGAAATTTTGCATATAGCTAGTTTGGATAAAGACATTGGACGAGTTTGTTAGCCAGCTTTGTATCCTTTCAATTTGTTTAGTAAATTAATTATGTTCATAAAAGAATTAAAACACTAAAAATAACTTTGACTTCTAGAGAAAGTCAGACAGTGGCGGTGACGTAAAAGAGGCAACTCCGTCACCAGGAAGACATTGACACAATACTCTAAATATAATAATAATAATAATAATAATAATAATAATAATAATATAAGGAAGATTTATAAGGCGCCTATACATGGTAAGATGCTCTAGTCGCCGTACATATGAACAAGGAAAATATTACACAAAAGGTGACAAAGCCACATGTACAATTACACAGAAAACAGAAAATGACTAATTACATGAACACTGATAATCAAGAAGCCACATGTACAATTACACAGAAGAACAGAAAATGACTAATTACATGAACACTGATAATCAAGATGGGAAAAGATGGGTTTTAAGGCTGTGTTTAAATATGACGTAATTCTCTCTAGCGCGCCCAAGTCTCTCTCTCTCTCTCTCTCTCTCTCTCTCTCTCTCTCTCTCTCTCTCTCTCTCTCTCTCTCTCTCTCTCTCTCTCTCTCTCTCTCTCTCTCTCTCTCTCTCTCTCTCTCTCTCTCTCTCTCTCTCTCCAGTCCATTGAAATAAAAATACCCTCATGCTCGACAACTTTCCCCAGCACCCTCCACTTCTGCACCCTCTTTCCAGCACAATCATGCTGACATTGTCAGCGTTGAATTCCTAGCCAACGTGTCAACATCAAACAGGTTCCAGGGGTTGGGCCAGGATGATAATCAGTCTGCCGTCCTCCAGCCCCAAAATACCGGCGTGAAAAAGGGACAGCAAACTTACAAGCAGCAGGACAGCAATATGACACCACTGGACAAACTCCGCAGAATGAAAATCCGCCCTGAGGTAAACACTCTTCTCATTGGAGATTCTGTCACCAAATTCATCGATGAGAAGAAAATGACGACTGCTGACTCTATGGTGCAGAATCTGTCAGTGTCTGGCCTCAGGGTGGATCATCTGGGTCAGTGGCTTAGTGCACAACCCCTAAACCCTAATATACGGACTGTCACTATACACGTCGGCATCAACAGCTGCTGGGATGGGGCTGTCAGCCAACAGACCTGGCTCAAACTCTGTGGCCTGCTGTAAGCAAAGTTCCCCAAAGCCAGACTACAAATCTCTTCCCTACTCCCGACACGTGGCAGCCATCATCCCCTACAGCGACCTGCACACGACTCAAACAAATCCCTCAAAACTGTGTGCAAACAGGTAAAGGTCACTTTTATCGACCAGGCATCAACTTTCCTGTCAAGCAGAGGTGCATCCAAGCAGGTCATGTATTATGATAAGCTGCACCCCAGCGACCACGGTGTTAGTGCACTGGCCTGGAACGTACGACGCGCTGACCTGCCGCCGACGTCCTCGGGTGAGGACAGAGCAGTGGCCACATCCGATCCGCGTCCTCACCCCGGGTCACAGTACACTGGTTAGGACAAGCGTATTACGCAACACCACCAGCAGACCGGGCCGGCCCCCGCCGCTCTTGAGCCAGCCCCTGGTCAGGCCGCTGATAGGCGTGAGTCTTCTGCGACCAACAGCAGTGGCCTGGGGACTGATGTATGGACAGAGACTAGAGCCTAAGTCCGTGACTAGCTTCATACGCCTGAGACTAACATTCTAGTCAGAAATGCATGAACGGAGACTAGGCCAAGTTTGAGACTATCTCAGGGACTAAACAGCGAAAATTTAAGCCCACGATTTACTAGGTGTAAAGCTTCTAGTCTCTGACTAAAAGCGAATCAAAATGGCGGCCGCTGTTGACATGAAGTATCTAACTCGACGAAATCTACGTCGAAATCGAGTATTTAGAGACCGTCGACACCCACTGGAGGAGTTTGATGTTACGAAGCTTTACAAAAAGTTAAGGTTCACACGCCGTGAAATTTATGAGCTGACGGATGCTGTGAAAGATGACATCGAATACCCGGCCGAACGAAGCGGTTCACTGACACCCGTTTTACAAGTGCTCTTGGCTCTTCGATTCAGACTTTACGCGACTGGAACGTTTCAAAACACGGTAGGAGACTTAATCAAAGCACGGTCTGTCGGACAATGACACGCGTGACTGACGCTTTCCTCCAGCATGCCCACAAGGTCATAAGAATGCCAACCAAACGCGAGGCTGAGGCAAGCAAAGTTGCATCCTTCAACATGCAGGGTTTCCCCCAATGTATTTGCTTGCATTGACGGCACACAGATCGCCATTCAAGGCATTGACGGCACACAGATCGCCATTCAAGGGGCATTGACGGCACACAGATCGCCATTCAAGGCATTGACGGCACACAGATCGCCATTCAAGCCCCATGCGAGTGAGAACATGAGTATGTCAACAGAAAAAAAAAAACTTCCACGCCATCAAGTCAACGTCCAGGTAAGCCATCATAATGACAATCATAAAGACAAGTAGTTTTTATCTGCAATGTGTGTGTGTGTGTGTGTGTGTGTGTGTGTGTGTGTGTGTGTGTGTGTGTGTGTGTTTATTTATCATTGTGTGTGTGTGTGTATTTGTGTGTTTATCTATCATTGTGTGTGTGTGTTTATTTATCATTGTGTGTGTGTGTGTGTGTTTGTGTGTTTGATAAACACACACTCACACACACACACACACACAATGATACATAAACACACAAATACACACACATACACACACACAATGATAAATAAGTACACACAAACTGATAAACACACACACACACACACACACACAATGATAAATAGTGTGTGTGTGTATGTGTGTGTGTGTGTGTGTGTGTGTGTGTGTGTGTGTGTGTGTGTGTGTGTGTGTGTGTGTGTGTGTGTGTGTGAGTGACGCTACTCAAGTTGGAACAAACCAAGCCTCAACTGAACATTGATCAGCACTAATTTCCAAACCCATTAAAACTGTTTTACCAGTAAACATTGTGGACTGCATTAGAATGGTTTATAAAATGTCTGGGATACAATGGACAGACCCACGCTTTCACTTAAAACTATAGGCTAGTGGTGTCTTCTTTTTGCCTTTGCTCATGCCCTTTTATCTTCAGCATCAGGTGCTCTATTTGCAAACGCGTCAGTGCCTTCTGCTCTTCGACCACCTCCAGTTGTTCTTTCAGAAATTATTCTTTCAGTTCATTCGTCTTGATTTTACTTTCCATGTACCTAAACCATACTTCATCTTTATCATGTGCAGGTTGCCCTGATGTGAGACTGGCAGAGGAGCTGCAAGATGGGGTTGATGCCTTGCGTGGTGGAAATACCTTCTTTGATGCTTTGGTGCGCGTGCTCTTGAAAATGGAAGTGGAAGACTGAACTTCAGAGGTGTACTTGGTTGTAATTATGAGTTATTTTGGGTGTTGGGTGTGGAAGTTCTTGGTGCACTAACAATACTCTGGTTAAGTAAATGATAACTTCATGCCTCGAGTCCCAGAGAGTCCTCGTCCATAACTGCAAAGTAAACAATATCTGTAAAGTACTTTTTTATTACGTTTATGAACCTCTCTCTCTCTCTCTCTCTCTCTCTCTCTCTCTCTCTCTCTCTCTCTCTCTCTCTCTCTCTCTCTCTCTCTCTCTCTCTCTCTCTCTCTCCTCTCTCTCTCTCTCTCTCTCTCTCTCTCTCTCTCTCTCTCTCTCTCTCTCTCTCTCTCTCTCTCTCTCTCTCTCTCTCTCTCTCTCTCTCTCTCTCTCTCTCTCTCCTCTCTCTCTCTCTCTCTCTCTCTCTCTCTCTCTCTCTCTCTCTCTCTCTCTCTCTCTCTCTCTCTCTCTCTCTCTCTCTCTCTCTCTCTCTCTCTCTCTCTCTCTCTCTCTCTCTCTCTCTCTCTCTCTCTCTCTCTCTCTCTCTCTCTCTCTCTCTCTCTCTCTCTCTCTCTCTCTGTGTGTGTGTGTGTGTGTGTGTGTGTGTGTGTGTGTGTGTGTGTGTGTGTGTGTGTGTGTGTGTGTGTGTGTGTGTGTGTGTGTGTGTGTGTGTGTGTGTGAGAGAGAGAGAGAGAGACAATGATGACAATGACAATGATAATGATTCTTTATTTTACAACGGTGAAAGTTTTGGTGAAACCATTTTTCGAACTTGCTGTTGCTAATCTACTTTACATATAATGCAAAAATCACAAAAATACTATCATTAAATTGGGAAAAACTAAATATATAACTATTAAAAAAAATGAAATATAAAGTTTTTAAAAAAGAAATCATTGAAAAAGTGGAAATAAACATAACAAATCTCACACATACACACAATTATAAAGGTATAAATCTTCATACATACATTCATAAACACAAGCACAAACACAAAACACACACACACACACACACACACACACACACACACACACACACACACACACACACACACACACAATACATGCAGCATTAGCATATTGTATTAACTGAAGATATAACTGAATTGAAGAGTTAGAAAGGGGAAAATCGTACACTGCAAGTGCAGGTTGCTGTGAAAATCTTACGATGCTGAGGTGAGGTACTTGAGGAGAGCGGTTTTAAAAGACGAAAGCGTTGTTGATGTTGTAACATGTTTGGGCAATGTGTTCCACATGCTAGCACCTGAGAACGCTAAACTTGTCTTATAGAGATCGATTCTAGGTCGTGGCACAGTAATGGACTGCCTTGATCTGGAGTATGTTGATGCCGGGAGGGAAAACATTTTTTTTATATACTCGGGGAGTCTGTTATTCAATACTTTGAACATCGTTATTCCCTTATTGCATAATAAATGTTTTTTTCAAGGGGAGAATTTCTAAGGTTTTCAGTTTATTATCCGTTGTTGAGTTAGGGTCTGAAAGGATAAGCTTCGCGGCTCTACGATGAAGAGAGTTCAGTCTCTTTAACTGGACCTCGCTTGCGCCATCCCACACCGTAGAAGCATAATCTATATGTGACCTGATGTGGGCGTTGAAGAACAGTTTTCGTGTTCCTACATTAGCAATATGTTTTAACTTGGATAAAATAAACAGTTTCTTTGATATTGTCTTACATATATTACTAAGATGGCATTGCCATTTAAACTGGTTATCTACAGTAACGCCGAGAAGACGATGTTCCGTTACCTGGCTGATAGATTTGCCTTGAAGGGACAAGCTGAGTGAGAGAGTGCCGAGCTGGTGCTTTTGGCGGGTACTTACAACCATACATTCAGTCTTTGCAGGGTTTAAGATCATGGAATTGTTACTGCACCAGCTGTTAATGTCCTGTAATGTGTTTTGTAGGCGCGTGTCAATTACTGACAAATCCTTATCGGGAGTGTGTATCGCAGCATCATCAGCGAACATATCGCATGCAACACTATCATCACTAATTGTGAGTGGAAGGTCGTTAATGAACAAACAGAATAAAAGAGGGCCTAAAATAGAGCCCTGGGGCACGCCATGCTTTACTTTGCAGTGACTAGAATATGTACCATTAAGGAGAACTTTTTGTCTTCTGTTTTCTAGGTAGGATTAAAAAAAACCCGGCTGCGCTTTTAGTATATAAGGATATTTTCTTTATAAGTATGTCATGGTTCACCATGTCAAAGGATTTCCGGAAGTCTAAGAAAACTACACCTGTTAGTTTGGAATCATTAATAGATGATAACCAGGTATCTGCCATCCTTATCAAGGCAGTGTGACAGGAATGGTTTGGTCTGAAGCCTGACTGCAGTGAATGGATGAGATTTTGGTTTTCTAAGTATTCAGATAGATGCTTATGGATGTGCCGCTCTAAAGGCTTCGACAAAACAGGTAATAGTGATATGGGGCGAAAGTTGTTGATTTCACTCAGATCTTTTGATTTTGGTAGGGGGATCACTTTTGCGTCTTTAAATGCGTCCGGAAAAGAGTTTTGGTTTATACAGAGATTGTAAATATATGTAATAATTTCGACGATGTATGGAAGAGATATCTTGATAATTTTTGAGCTGATCTCATCAGGTCCGGATGACTTTTTATTTTCCATCGAGGAAATTAATTTACCCACTTCGTGGACTGCTATAGGCGGTATCGTGAATGGTTCTTTGTCCGTATTTTCCCGGTTACAGTGGTGTACTAGCGCGTTTGGACAAACATACTCACATGAGTTAGTTCCTGGTGGGATTAACGATTCGGCTATAGAGGTAAAGTGGTCATTAAACCTATTTGCAGTGAGGTGGGGTGATAAAGGCGCACTATTTTTATTTGTACCTCTAGTTACTAAATTAATGGCACGCCATACAGTAGATGAGTCTTTGCTTTGCTTAACTACTTTATCGAAAAGAGATCTCTTTGCATTTAAAACCATATATTTAACACGATTACGCTGTGTTTTGTATTCAGTAAACCGCTTCTCGCTTCTCATCTGGTCTCTAATTTCCATTGCCTCGATCAGATCCGCAGTCAGCCATGGTGGAACGGTAGCGTATTTCACTCTTTTGTGTCTCAGAGGCGCGTGTTTGTTCAGCACACCAAGAAAAATCCGGTACCAGGTATCTAATGCTTTATTTGGGTCACTATCATTATACACGTCGATGAATCGTCTTGTGGCTAAATCAGCCAAGAAAACACTTTCATTAAAGTTTTTAAACGATCTGTAAGTTATGCAAGTGTGGACTTGCTTTTTTAGCTTTGGAAGTTTTGACAGCCATGTGCAGCTAACCGGATAGTGGTCACTTACACTAAGACTATTTACTTGAGTGTTGCTAACTGCTTGAGGTTTGTTGGTATAAATATGATCTATAATAGTGGCTGATGATGGCGTAATTATGGTGGGTGATGTTACCAATTGGTGAAGACCGACAAGGGTAGTAGTACATTCCCATGATGGATGGGGTTTAAGAAAGTCAATATTAAAATCTCAAAGAAGGAGAACATCTTTGTTGTGAATGTCTGTTTTATCAATCATGTGTAAAAAGCTATCGTACCACTCAAAGGTGGCTGCGGGGTTTCGATACAGAAACCCAACAAGTAAGGGCGGGGATTTAGAGTTTTTGATTTCTACCCAAATACATTCTACATCAACAGTTTCTAGGTCTTGTCGCCTGCGGGTTATGTGTAGAATGGATTGATGGATATATACCGCTACAATTGGTAACATCATCCACCAGAATTACGCCATCATCAGCCACTATTATAGACCATATTTATACCAACAAACCTCAAGCAGTTAGCAACACTCAAGTAAATAGTCTTAGTGTAAGTGACCACTATCCGGTTAGCTGCACATGGCTGTCAAAACTTCCAAAGCTAAAAAAGCAAGTCCACACTTGCATAACTTACAGATCGTTTAAAAACTTTAATGAAAGTGTTTTCTTGGCTGATTTAGCCACAAGACGATTCATCGACGTGTATAATGATAGTGACCCAAATAAAGCATTAGATACCTGGTACCGGATTTTTCTTGGTGTGCTGAACAAACACGCGCCTCTGAGACACAAAAGAGTGAAATACGCTACCGTTCCACCATGGCTGACTGCAGATCTGATCGAGGCAATGGAAATTAGAGACCATCTGAAAAGCGAGAAGCGGTTTACTGAATACAAAACACAGCGTAATACACGATCATAATGACACTGTACAAGCATGATGATTAAGTATTTAACTCAAAGATCAAACCTTCTGTATTTTTTATTGTGGAAATTTATTAACGTTTTCATGAAACTTGTTAAATACTCTGTTTTAATCGATTCAGTTACTATGATGTTCTTAGCAAAAATGCCCTGTCCTGAAAATGAAAACAGAAGAAATGAATGACTGATCACATTGGCTCACCCAGTGTGTCTCCTTCATTCAAAGCTTCTTCATTTGTGCAGGTCCAAGTGTCAGCCAGTGTGGTTAAATAACAACAAGAAGTATTTGTAACATTTATTTAAATAAAATAAGTGTTCAAATCGTTTTCCTTGTGTGTGTGTGTATGTGTGTGTGTGTGTGTGTGTGTGTGTGTGTGTGAGAGAGAGAGAGAGAGAGAGAGAGAGAGAGAGAGAGAGAGAGAGAGAGAGAGAGAGAGAGTTCTGCTTTTGTAGCTTGTGTCTTGTTTTTGTTTTTTTTGTGTATGTTTAGGTAGTCATCTGTACCCTGAAGATAGCGACAATGCACATGACTCTCAGTATTGAAAAGATTGAGACAAAAGACAGACGGCTGACAAAAAAAACAAAACAAGAAAGGTAAAGCCCATATGGCTCACGTGTATGACCGATCCACACATGTGTGACAATAAGTAAAGGGATGGCTTGTTCACCCCCAAAATCCTTGTTTTCTCAAAATTTAATCAGTTTTAACACATCTGTGAAACCCTTGTGACCCTTGACCTTTGCGCTGAGTCGACTAAATTAGTATACATAGGAAGGTTTATTTTTAATCATCATATGATAAGAGCCTCCTATGTATACTAATTTAGTCGACTCATCACAAAGGTCAAGGGTCACGGGGCTTTCACAGATGTTTGAAAACTGATTACATTTTGAGAAAACGTGGGTTTACATCCCTTTACTTACTGTCACACATATGTGGATTGGTCATACACATGAGCCATATTTTGTTGATATATTTCCTGATCCCCTATGACCTTGACCTTTGAGAGAGGTCACTGAAACTGGCATGCTTAGAAAGGTCTTGCCACAAAGTATCCTTGGGCCAAATTTGAAGACTGGAGCTTGAATAGTCTCCGAGAAAATGCCAACTAAATCGTTTACCACCGATGACAGCGAACGGACGACCACTGATCCAGAACATAGACTCACTTTTGCTTCGCACGTGAGCCAAAAAAAAAAAAAAAATCAAAATAAATGACTGAAACACTTAGAACTCTGACCAAGATCGAGTCGTAAGAAAGCACACGCGGTATATGACACACGTGTGAACATTATCATTGGGGTGCTCAACAACCTAAGATGTATGGACCGAGAGTTTCAGGGACAGGACTATATGAATCATCTTGGATACGTAGCAAACCACGATGTAAGGGCCGTGAGTTTCACGGTCTAGTACTATGTGAGTCATATGGGTTACGCAGCATCCCACGATGTACGGACAATAAGTTTCCAAGCCTGGTACGGTGAAAGATAATGTGCACGCTAAGCGTGCTAAAATATTATTTAACACCTAAGAAAGCATTTTATATTTAATTTTGTGTACAGTGCAATACTAACAAAATTTTAAGACAGTGACTGACTTGGAAGGGAATGCTTACTTCCAGGGATCCCTGTCTGCAGGTGTGTCCGATGATGCTCATTATGAGATCTTCATATGGCACATCAGGTGTCTTGCCACCTCCACCGGTCCCCGACATGATATGCGGTTTGTTGATAGCCGCATTCTTTAGGTCCTTCTATTTCTTTCTCACCTCTTTCACATCTCGGCCATTACCACTAACTGCGTTCACAGCACTGGTGATTTTTTTCCCCTACTTCACGCTTCTTTTTGTTCGTTACACTCGTTTAAAACGAACTAATTAAAAGTGTCTTCAAAAAGGACACCTCCTCTAAAAGCTTCGCCACCTCCGACTCGCTGAAATTGGCCTTTCATTATCTTTTCAACATTCTATTTAGGAGTGATGAACAAATGATTAAAAGACGGGGAATATGCACTACAAGAAATATAAGATGTACATCAGTAGTAAAAGGATGCAATAGGCTTATCACTATCACATTTTGTGTAAGCAATCAGGAAGAGTAAACACACTACCAAGCAAATGGCAAACAAAAGCACACAAATAAAATGATAAACGGGCACAGACTACTATCCGTAAGTACAATGACTGAGCTGCTGCCAAATGGTTCTGCCCTAGTAAAAACCAACAATTTATCACATCTCTCCACAAAATAATTGAATCAAAAAGGGAGCAATCTCCTAACTCAACTCCTCTGTAACTCTGTCGTCTGAGCAAAGGTAGTAGAACCATCAGATCTAAACAGAAAAGTAAGTACACAATCATGTTAATAAAACAAACCTACGTGGTACAGCTCAACCCTAAATCTAGACAAACAACTGGCAGTTGTAGCAGCAAAGCGACAAGTCAATCACAAGGTCATCAAAAGCATCGAAACCAAAAGCGATGAGTGAAAAGTACAGCTTACAGGCAGAGTGAAGGTGGAAGATACTTGTTGTCAAAACACGTGCACGGCGATAACTCTTTCCAGCGGCGCATGCTCAGTGGCATTTGGAACTGGATTTCCCCACGTTAAAAATAGCACCTGACACAAGTCGCGGACTAACCCTATCTAGTCTCGGACTTGATAGTCTGACTCAAGTCTCTGTTCATGCATCGGGAATGTATGCCTCAGTTAGTCCCTACGTAACAAGTCGCAGACTAGGGCTAAGTCTGG
Organism: Semisulcospira habei; assembly: GCA_036245525.1. NCBI lineage: Eukaryota > Metazoa > Mollusca > Gastropoda > Semisulcospiridae > Semisulcospira > Semisulcospira habei. The sequence goes on along the minus strand of BTPG01000003.1, from coordinate 250,386,762 downwards.
GATTTGACTAGTCTCAGTCCATACATCAGACCTCTGGAGGCTTCTCGCAGGTCTCGGGCACACACCACAACCCCTCTGTGTAAGGAACAGAGGCATAGTCGGCCGCTACAACTGTCCGCTGCTACGTAGTACCCTCCCTTGCCATCTACTATGACAGCGAGCCATCTTTCAGCGACTAATACCAGAGGATGGGAAAAGAGGGGATTAGCCCTCACTGCCTCCCCTCTTGATTCACATCAAGTTCAGGCGCTAAGTGTTAGCATTGCACAAGCCATATTGCAATTCTACTCACAGCAGTAACCCCCACCCCACCCCATTACCCTCCACCTCGCCGCACGCCCCGGGCCTCCGCCCCCCCCCCCCCCTTTCCGCCCCTTCCCCCCCTCCCCCGGTGTAATTAGGTAAGTTAGGGATGTTTGTTTGTTGTAGCGCAGACTGCATTATTTTGTTGGTTCGCGTTGTAGGACACTGCAAACTGAACGTGGACACTCGTGTGTATTCAGTTCCAAGTGCCGTTCACACTATATAATTATATGAATATATAAAACTGTCGTGTGAAACAGTGTTCGTGACTGCTCGGGTGGACAGAGTTTCTGCGTCATTTGAATTTTCTTTTCTTTTAGGTTGTGTGCTATTTTTCTCATCTGCATTCTCTATCAGGAAATAATAAGATTATGTGTCATTTTCTTTCGTGACACAAAGACGTCATTGACTTGACCTTCATTGTTGATGAGAAAAAAACAACAACCAAACATTACAGGCCTAGCATCGTGTGTTTAGAGGGAGTGCTTACGACGTCCAGTGTAGTTCTTCACCATACAGATTAATTACACTGTATACGGAGTCGCTTGAAGGACTTTCTCTAGCGAGCTCTGCAGTCTCATTGACGATATTTCCGTCAAAGGAGTGGACTATAGTTTTCAATGCTACTGTCTGTGTTAATATTCATTAGTTGCACGAATCGCAGCCACACAGACTCTCACTGTTACTTGTGACAATTGCTGAAAACTAATTTTCTCCTGATTTTAATCTTTTGTTGATTCGGGGTGTGAGACATTGAAGAGTACCTGGGATATTTCAGTCCCAACGAACGTCAGTGTGTAAGCATTCTGAAGGCCTATTCCCCTGCGTCCAGTGATTACGCCTCTAGTCTTTGTTTATTTTGTTTATTGCATTTAAATAGTTTAGTTAGTGATTTTATACCTTTTATTTGTATTATTACTTATTATTTTCTATTTTGGAAAGTTTTACGGATACATTCTGTTGATTTTCTTCTTATTGTTTTCTCACAAACACATTGAATTTGCGTGAAATGAGTGGCGTAAAACTCAAGACGAAAGATCTCCGCATTGGTCATCTCAATATTTACCATCTTTGCAATAAGTTGCCTGACATATGTGTTTATCTAACTGGAGCAGACCCGTTTCATATTTTTGGACTGTCCGAAACACGTCTCAATTCAAATATATCAGATATATCCATCCAAGTTCCTGGATTTACTGTCATGAGACGTGATCCTACGGCCCATGGACAGACAGGATTAGGCTGCTTATGTTCACTCGTCTATTCAAGATTTTATACGTAGACGACATGATTTAGAAACCAAAGATGTTGAGTGTATGTGGCTTGAACTGAAGGCCCCCCCAATCTCCATCATTTCTTATAGGCAACCCTGCTGCGAACTTTGAGTGGTATGATGATTTCCTTAGTATGTGTGATAAAGCTTGAAATACCAACTCCAATGTCATCCTCATGGGAGACTTTAACATAGACATGCTAAAGCCTCACCATGCGTGGGACTCTATGTTAACGTTGTTGGGTCTTCAACAGTTAATCACTTCACCCACACGGATCACACAAACAACATCCACACTCATAGATCATATATACACAACCAAGCCAGAGTCTGTTCATAATGTGTCTGTCGGTAACCTTAGTATCAGCGACCACTTTCCCATCCGCTGTACGTGGTCTACTAAACTCCCTAAAGCAAAGAAAGTATGCCATACGTATATCACCTATCGCTCCTTTAAAAGTTTTAATGAAAGCGAGTTTCTGTTTGATCTTAACAGCTCACCTTTTGATGAAGTATTTGGTAAGTCTGACCCTGACAGCGCTCTGTCAGTTTGGTATACCATCTTTCTTAAGATCTTAAATAAACATGCGCCACTGCGGAGGAGACGCGTCAAACACGCATCACTCCCGCCGTGGATTACTCAAGACATCATTCAAGCCATGGGGGTGAGAGATGATCTGAGACAGCAGAAGCGCTTCACTGAATTTAAGCGTGATCGTAATCGCGTAAAATCTCTAGTGCGACAGGCTAAAAAATCTTTCATTGATCGCTTGATTAAAAAAGACAAAGACATGTCCACGCTCTGGCGCGCAATGGCCGTAGTGACTGGCGTCAAGTGTAACAAATCTCCTTTAATTCCTTCTGTTCTGACTGCAGACATGTTTAACGACCATTTCCTCTCAGTTGCCGAGTCTCTTGTCCCTCCAGAAGCAAGTTCTCAGCCCTACTCCTGCTCAGACAGACTAGTTGACTTTTGTAGAACGCGAACTGCAGGATCTGATCCTTTCGTGATTCCATCACTGACAGTGCACGAAGTCGGTAGGGCAATTAGTTCAATGAAGAATAAGAAATCGTCCGGGCCAGATGAAATCAGCCCCCAAATACTTAAATTAGCTATTGCTTATGTTATTGAAACAATAACCTATATTTATAACTTGTGCATTCAAACGAATATTTTCCCAAAGGAACTTTAAAAAGCCAAGGTTATACCCCTCCCGAAAACAAGAGATATGACTGATGTTAATAACTATCACCCCATCTCACTATTGTCCATCCTTAGTAAACCACTTGAACGCATATCCATAAACATCTCTTGGAATATTTAGAAAATCATACATTAATCCATCCCCTTCAGTCGGGATTCAGACCAAAGCACAGTTGCCACACGGTCCTAGCACGTCTAACAGATGTGTGGCTACGCTCAATAAATCAGGGCGAATTTACTAGCGCTGTATTTATTGACTTACGAAAAGCCTTTGATCTTGTGGACCATAAACTTCTACTTTACAAGCTAAATGTGTACTTCGGTAGCTCGTTTGGCAATAAATGCATTTCTTCCTCAAATAACTACAGCCAGAAATTTCTTTGCCATCATGGCACAACTCCACTTTTCGCCTCATATCTTAGCGACAGGCAGCAGAGCGTCATGGTCAATGGATCATACTCCTCAAGCGGATTAGTAACACGGGGAGTTCCCCATGGTTCAGTCCTAGGGCCTCTTCTGTTTTGCCTCTTTATAAATGACCTGCCGCTACATTTGACTAGCGACAAAATTTCATGTGATTTATTCGCTGATGACGCCACAATTCACACCCCGGACAAGAGTATTGATTCTTTAAATGGCCGTTTGCAGCAGGGTTTGAGCGAAATTTCCACTTGGTGCACAAACAATGAAATGATTTTAAATCCTTCCAAAACGGAATGCATGACGATAGCAACCCGTCAGAAGCACCAGCTCAAGCCATTTACACTCAGCCTGACTATTCATAATGACATCGTTACTCAGGTCACGGAACACCGATTACTTGGTGTAATTGTTGATGACCAGATGAAGTGGCAATCGCACATAAATGCTGTATGTAAAACTGTTGCCAGGAATGTTTTTATGCTTTCAAAGTTGAAGTACTTTATCGATGTTGATGTTCCCAAGTTAATTTACAATGCACATGTCAAATCCCACATCGATTATGCGTCCACGATATGGGATGGCAGCGGTGACATAGACTTGAAGAGGCTTAACTCCCTGCATAGGAGAGCAGCGAAACATATCCTGCCTGATTCAGCCCTGACAACTGACGAAAGACCTGAAAAACTGAAAATGCTACCTCTTAGCAAGCATCCCCTCTTAAACAAGGGTGTGGTTATGTATAAAATCTGGAATGAGATTCACCCAGAATATCTTTGTAAGCTCTTTACCAAGGCAAGTTCAGGTTATTCTACTTCAAGACGAAACTTTATTACACCTCGCCCCAGGATAGATCTATTTAAAACCAGTGTATCTTTCTCAGGCGCATCTTTCTGGAACAAACTGCCTACATGTATAACACACGCTATCTCCCTTTCCTCTTTCAAGGAATGCCTCCTCAAGTACTTGTCTGCTGATACATAATCTACCACAAGTATCTGTATCAAAAATGTGCTTATCGTATAATCAGTGCATGCTGCCGTATGGTTTGTCCATACTAATAATAATCGCCTAATTACATAACTCAAGTTTCTATTATGATCCAAATAATTTTTGCTGTCTGAAGTGAATTTTCACTATGATCCAAATGATTTGCTTCGGTATATAGGTCAATTTATCATTAGCGCGTGTCTGTGTGTGCGCGCGAGCGTGTATGTGTGTGCGCGCGTTGAGCGTACTTTCTGTTTTTCGTTTGTTTTTGTATGACTGAATGAATGAATGAATTTTGTGTAATGTCTCTTCATGTTTAATGTCTCCTAATTTTTCTTTCTTTGTGTAATTTGGTACTATTAGTATCACACTTATTATCCTGCGTTTGTACAGTGTAACGGAGGGTTTTCGTGTTGTATTGAATTAAATTGTTATATGTATAAATACGTTTAGTCTAGTGGAATGAGTGTGTGCGTGGGCTTTCTGACAATCAGTATAAAGGTGGCTTACTTCGTTACCGTTGCTGCACGTCTGCACCAGTGATGGTAGACGAAGGAAAGATGAAGGCGTGATGATGTCCGCATCTGGTCACGTAGACGATGCTATAAGGACAGCTTCATCAGCCACATACCAGAGGGTTTCCGCTCCGTACCGGCCCGCTGTATACAACATTTATACAATCGTAAATTTTCGCTCTTATACTTAAAGAGTCTGTATGTGTTTTCGACACATTATTATAATTCAGAGTGCTCGAGATCATTTCCTTTGTAAAATGTCTTCTCTATGTCACCATACTACTACAGTCACTATTGTCACAATTCTTATGACAATTCCTATAGCCACTTTAACACTGTGCACACATTTTGCGTACCTACACACAATGAATTATGAGCCAAATATTACAATCACAGCTCACCTTCAATTTATAACATATTACTGCACATTCATTCATCATTAGGTATACCTAATTATACACTGAATTACCTTCCTATTTCAGTCCCACATTTTCACATATGAATAAATACAACATGACATCCTAGTTATAAACTATATCACATATAATAATTACATGACCAAACAAGTATTGACACGAACCATCGCACTTCCTTTAAACATGGGCCCTTCTGCACTCTAATCATAATAATTCATAAAAAAACAATACATTCCCTTTTCGTATGAATAGCTTTACAGGTCATTATAAATACCGATAATAATAATAAATACCTGTATTCTATATACAGTTATAGAATTCCCTAGAAGAATTCTTTCTCAGAGCACCAACGAACACGTCCGCTCAACTCGGCTGATATGACATCTCTGACTAACAACAGTTCACGATACAACACTGTCACTCCCGCACGTGAACATTGCTCAACTCTACATTACCACACGTGAACATTGCTCACCTCTACATTACTTGTTGTGAACCTCCGGTCCAACTGCTAATGACGTCATAACGTCTTCCTACCCAAACATGTACGAAATGCGATCGTTACACTACCCCCCTCCCAACGAAAAAAAAGAACCGACCGAGGGTCTTTTTTACAAGTTCTGAGGATAATGTCAAAACACAACAACGACCACGAAACCTTGATCTATGGAACCGATTGATCACGATCAGCGCGTGACAACAGATCCGCGAACACATTCTGTGTACCTGGAAGTGGTTCAAGATTGAATCTAAACTCTTGTAAGGACAAGGACCAACGCATGATGAGAGAATTCTTAAAGCGACTTGTATGCAAGTACGTCAGCGGTCTGTGGTCAGTCTGGAGAGAGAAATCAACCCCCCAGAGAAATTTGGAAAATTTCGAAATGGCCCAAACAATAGCTAAACATTCCCTTTCGATCGCACTGTATCGGGTTTCTCTGTCGAGCAACTTTCTGCTCGCAAATGACACGGGGTGAAGAGTTCCCTCTAACTCCTGAAGCAGCACAGCACCCAAGCCAGTAGAACTAGCATCCGTGCGCAAAATGAAAGGTTGGTCAAGCCTAGGCAACTGAAGAACAGGCGCAGAAGAGAAAAGGTGTCTGATCTTAATCAACGCTTCCTCACAAGCAGGTGTCCACGCAATTGTGCGAGCTTTTGTCTCCTTTGTGAGATCAGTAATGGGAGCCGTGATGGTTGCTAATGCCGGGACATAGCGTCTATAGAAGCTCAATAGCCCTAACAAAGAACGGACTTGTTTTCTGGTGGTTGGGGTCGGGATAGCCAAAATGTTCTCGATCTTTTTCTTTTCTGGACGCAGCATCCCCTCTCCCACCACATGTCCAAGAAACTCAAGACTCTTGTAGCCAGACGAGATCTTAACTGGACTTGCAGTCAAGTTGTAGTGGAGCAGCTTGGTTAGAACATCTCTAACGTGCACAAGATGAACTTGAAAAGTAGTTCTGTGGATCAAAATATCATCGAAGAAATTCATCGAGTAGGCCTCATGAAGTTCAAGCATTCTCATCATACGAGCAAACACTGCTGGGGCAGAAACCAAACCAAAAGGCATCCTGATCCATTGATATAGACCAATGTGCGTTGCGAACGCCGTCTTGTGACGATCCACCGGGTTGACAACAATCTGCCAGTAACCTTTTGAAAGATCAATACGCGTGAAAAACGTACTGTTCGCCAGCTTTGTGAACAACTCGTCCACATTTGGAATGGGTTCAGCATCGAAAACAGTAATCTTGTTGAGAGCTCTATAGTCAATGCAAAACCTACAAGCACCATCTTTTTTCTGAACCAGGACAACGGGTGATGAATATGCAGATTTTGATTTCTCAATCACACCTAGGTCAAGCATTGTTTGAATCTCTCTTAAAACTATCCGCTTAGAAGAAAAAGGTAGATCATAAGCCCGTCGACGAACTGGAACATCAGTCGTAAGATTGACGTCAAGGAAGAGATTTCCGTTGAACGCACCGGGTCTCGATGTCAACACCCTAGGAAAATCTGCAAACACTGCATACAGTGACTGACCATCAGAATCAGAGAGATCTGTGTTAAAATCGATATTGGAAATGTCTTTGTCATTGACAGACGACAACATGAGAGGAATAGTGGGAAGACCACCGACATCATCATCATCTTGGACAACACCAATAGCCACTGATGGCCTCGACATCTGGAAGCAAAAAAGGAGAAATGGAAGACCAGTCGACTAAAACACCTGTTGACAACCGTGTAGTAGACTCCTCAACAACACCAACAGCAGCATCAATACGACGAAGATATCGTTTGAGCATGTTTGCATGGAAAATCTTCGGCTTGCCTTTCACAAGAATCCTATTGTCTGGATGAAGACATTCCTGCACAAAATAAGGACTTGACCATGTCATAAGGAGTTTGTTAGAGTCAGTGGGGAGAAGAACGAGTACCTCATCATGAACAGAAAAAGTTCGTGCCTTTGCACGACGGTCAAAGTACCTCTTGTTCTTGACAGACGAATCTGCAGAGTTTTGTGAAGCAATTTCACCAATTTCAGAAATAATATTCTTCAAGTCAAAGAGATAAGTGTACAATGGTTTTGCTGATGTATCAATAGAGTTGTGATCTTCGGTCCAGAAATCAGCAATGAGAGAAATGGGACCTCTCGGTTTGCGACCGAACATCAGTTTGAAAGGACTGAAACCTGTACTCTCTGACAGTAATTCTCTACATGCGAAGAGCAATGCAGGAAGATATCGATGCCAAGCTTTTGGTTGAAAATGAACAACCTTCCGAAGCATAGATTTCAAAGTGCCATGAAACCGTTCAACAGTACCGTTTGCTTGAGGATGGTAGGGAGAAGTACGTATGGCTTGAGTACCACACAAAGCATGAAACTGTTTCATGAAATCTGAGTTAAACTGAGAACCTTGATCTGACAGAATTTCCCTGGGAAAACCTAATCTTGAAAAAATACTCATCAAAGCTTCAGCAACTACAACAGAAGAAATATCCTTCATAGGAACAGCCTCCGGAAACCTAGTAGCTAAGTCAATCAAAGTCAGAATATTTCTGTGACCTTCAACAGATGGAGGAGACAAAGGCCCAACGAGATCAATAGCGACCCTCTCGAACGGAGTCGAGATAAGAGGCATAGTCGCCAAAGGAACAGGGGGAACTTTCCCTTTTGAAATTGTTTTCTGGCAAATGTCACAAGTGTGAACATAAGTACTCACATCAGCAGAAACACCAGGCCAAAAGAATTGGGATAGAATCCTAGTGAGAGTTCTACGAACTCCACAATGACCAGCCAAAAGTTGATCATGCGCAGCAATCATGACTGAAGTACGAAGTTTTTCTGGAACAACAACCTGATGCAAAATATCCTTGGATTTCTGATACCTCCTGTACAAAATATCATCTTTAAAATAGAAAGTATAAGTAGCAGAACCAACAACCTTTTCTTCACCTGAGGCAGCTAACTTAAAACAACCTTGCAAAGTAGCATCACCTTTCTGCAACTGAATGAGTTCAGCACGAGTGACCTTCAAATCATCGCACACAGTGACAAGAGGTCTGTGCGGGAGACCTTGCTTCCTAGCCTGAGCACGAGTAGTGACAGCAGCAACAGGGACCTCATCAGCAGCAGCAGCAACTTGGGTATCTTGGGTCTGCTGGACAATCAAACCTGGAATATTTCCTACAATCAAGTCAGCAACTGGATCCTCAAGAAAACAACAAACCAACTCTCCAGCAAAATATGGACAAGAAACAACAACTTTAGCCTGCTGGTAAATGTTGATCTCTCCACCAAAAGTTTTACAACGGACAGTACCTGGTACATACTGTTCATCAGAAACCAAACGTTTTCGAACACCACAAATGGTAGCGCCTGTGTCTCGCAGAACTGAGCAAGCAGTAGAATTTACAGAACCAACTTCTAAATGCAAGTAACCAGCTGTCTGATCAAAAATAAAGCAAACAACTTCAGAGTCTACAGGGACAACTGCACAACCTGAGCTTGAGTTATTATTTTATCATCTGAAGCTGTGGTTTTTTTCACAACAAAGGGACAAGTTTTTCTAGTATGACCACCAATGTTGCAAACAGGGCAAGGGTTTTGACTGTTTCGAAGAGGACATTGCCTGGGACCATGACCTTTACCATCAAAAAGAGGGCAAGTATCAAAATTGGTGTAAAATGAACCAACTCCACGTCCACGTCTCAAAGATTCCCGAGTTTGATCAAAACGACCTTCGACCTTTTGGTTCGAAACTGAGGGTGTTTGGTCTGTCTTTTGAAAACCACCACGATTTCTCCAATAGCCGCGACCTCGATAGTTCGAGTAACCACCGCGAGAATCTGCAGAGCCAGCAACAGCTTGTGACTCTTCAGCTACATCAACTGATCCTACTGAACCGAAAACTGTAGCAGCCGATTTTCGTGCCAAGTTCTTTCCGGGACGAGCAAGGCAATAACTTTCAGCGGTTTTAACCATATCATCCAATGTGACAAGTCCACGCTCGCGAATGAAAGTAGCAAGATCCTGTGACATACATTCTAGAAACTGCTCACCTAACACAAGATCCATAATTCCTTGCATGTTTCTAGTAACACCGGACAAAGCTATCCATCGATAAAACAATCTGTTCAGCTCAATACCAAACGTTTGGAAAGGTTCGTTCGAGTCTAGTCGGACTTCACGGAACTTCTTGCGAAAACCTTCTGCAGTACACTGGAACTTCTTAAGCAAATTGTCCTTCAATGTTGGATAAACTACAGGACCATGAGCAGCAAGACTGTGGTATAAGTTCAATGCGTTACCTTCTAACAAAGCTGAAAGAAATGTAACCCATTTGTCACTATCCCAGCTAAGGGCCGTAGCATGAGTTTCAAAACGAAAAAGGTATGAATCTATATCATCTTGTCTTTCTTTGAAAAGAGGCAACTTGGGGTAAACAGGTCTAGCACCAAAAGAACTACTATTTCTACCTCTGTTTCCATGACCAGCATCTTGTTCCTCAAGTCTATGTTCAAAACGTAACTCAAGTTCCTTTTGTTTTGTTTTCTCTCTTTCCAGTTCTAATGCTAACTGAACATCTGCTTGTTTATTTGCTAATTCCAACTTCCAATTTTTTCTGTCTTGTTTCTTCTTCCAATTTTTTTTCATCCCTCAATCTTTGTCTCTCAAGACGATCAAAACAATCCTGTACATATTTTCCATGTTCCTTATCAGGGATACCCAAAGTTGTAGCTTGAGCAATAAAAGATTGGAACAACTTATCATAATCATCAGACATGGCTAAGTGCAATGTAGATCAACAAAAAAAAAAAATTACTATAAAAGTATCAAAATGTTTAAACAGGAAATCAGTAAAGTACTAAAGTGTCAACAATGAAATGGCAAAATGCAATCAATCACAACACTATAAATTGTTCTATAAACCTTATGAAACAATTAAGTTTCTTCAAAAGTCAATTACCAGGATAATGTACAGTCTAAGTTACAATGAAAACAGTAAAGTCTTAAAAATATACAAAGCAAATTATGTATTGTATTATCTCAATATGTCTATAAATAATGAAGTAGTGACAAATTTTATACCAAATATAACACACTAACTCAATATATTCACAACATATACTGAAGAACGTCAACTGAAGTTGATAGAAGCACAAGGAATATACAGTGAAAGATTCAATTATTAACTTAATAGTTTTAATTAAAAAATATATATATATATATTACCATGTATAATCCTGATAATGGATATACTCACCAGTTTATATCAATATCAATAGAAAGAAAAATAAAAATAAATTACGTCATAGAAAATACCTCAAACACTCCACATTCCTTATCACATCAAATGTAATACCTCCCTAGAGACAATAATATGAACCAATTTTTAAAAAAATTCCCTAGTGAAAGAATATATATACCTATGCCCACAAAGGAAAAATTATTTAGACCAAGTTATTAAATAAAGAATTATGAAATGAGAAAAAAAACTCTCAACACTATAATCACTAATACTAAATACTACTATAATACCAAGTTTACGGCCAAAGGGAAATAAACCCAACAAATTATCAAAGTCTTATCAAACAAGAATGAACCAAGGGAAACAATCTGTCAACAACTAAACCAAATCAAAGGAAAGAATGTAACAAGAATAACCAAGTATAACCACATACATAAATACCAAAAAAATTAAAACTTCAAAATCAGTGCAAATCAAACAATAAATAAACAAAATAAATTAAATTAAATGGGTTGAAATTATAACACTATAACCTACTTAAAATAACGGCAAAGAGAACATACACACAAAAACACGCATGAAAGGACAGGACCCTACAACAGCAAAGAACTAGCAAAACAAATACAATCCCAATAACAGAAGAATAGAGCTGAAAAAGAGAATAGCAACCCACAGACAGAAAAAGTGCTAAATCCTCCTAACACAGAGAAAGTCTAGGGTCACCAAATGTAACGGAGGGTTTTCGTGTTGTATTGAATTAATTTGTTATATGTATAAATACGTTTAGTCTAATGGAATGAGTGTGTGCGTGGGCTTTCTGACAATCAGTATAAAGGTGGGTGTTCTAACTCTGTTTACTATACTCTTTCATCCACCACCACACACGTGCTTACAAACAAAGACAAAGGCTACACAGTTATCTCTCTTTGCCCTCTGTTTCACTATTTCTCATACACTCATGAACATATACATTAAATCACACAATTCACATCATCATATAAACAAGTTCACACAAATAATTAACAAGTGGCGTATAGGCTATGTATGAATTCGACGCTTACACAGTCAATCGCTACCGCAGAAGTTGTTGTCTCTTTCTCGAGACGTCACTCGACTCTTCTCTTCACACTAGTGTCGACACAGTCAATGATATCACATCGACGACTTGACTTGACTGAGATTCCCGAACTGAACGGTAATAGTCAATGACAGTACTTACAGATTAGAATATTCCTAGGCGTGGAATTATCAACGACGCTAGGCGACATAGGCTACACTGGATGAACACTGCATGTAGTCCTGTAGCTCAAATCTGTAGGCTTACTTCGTTACCGTTGCTGCACGTCTGCACCAGTGATGGTAGACGAAGGAAAGATGAAGGCGTGATGATGTCCGCATCCTGTCACGTAGACGATGCTATAAGGACAGCTTCATCAGCCACATACCAGAGGGTTTCTGCTCCGTACCGGCCCGCTGTATACAACATTTATACAATCGTAAATTTTAGCTCTTATACTTAAAGAGTCTGTATGTGTCTTCGACACATTATTATAATTCAGAGTGCTCGAGATCATTTCCTTTGTAAAATGTCTTCTCTATGCCACCATACTACTACAGTCACTATTGTCACAATTCTTATGACAATTCCTATAGCCACTTTAACACTGTGCACACATTTTGCGTACCTACACACAATGAATTATGAGCCAAATATTACAATCACAGCTCACCTTCAATTTATAACATATTACTGCACATTCATTCATCATTAGGTATACCTAATTATACACTGAATTACCTTCCTATTTCAGTCCCACATTTTCACATATGAATAAATACAACATGACATCCTAGTTATAAACTATATCACATATAATAATTACATGACCAAACAAGTATTGACACGAGCCATCGCACTTCCTTCAAACATGGGCCCTTCTGCACTCTAATCATAATAATTCATAAAAAACAATACATTCCCTTTTTGTATGAATATTTTTACAGGTCATTATAAATACCGATAATAACAATAATAAATACCTGTATTCTATATACAGCTATAGAATTCCCTAGAAGAATTCTTTCTCAGAGCACCAACGAACACGTCCGCTCAACTCGGCTGATATGACATCTCTGACTAACAACAGTTCACGATACAACACTGTCACTCCCATACGTGAACATTGCTCACCTCTACATTACCACACGTGAACATTGCTCACCTCTACATTACCTGTTGTGAACCTCCGGTCCAAACTGCTAATGACGTCATAACGTCTTCCTACCCAAACATGTACGAAATGCGTTCGTTACATAGAGTAGCAACGGCAAGTATGAAAAATGGCACACGTGCTAATTACTTCATCCGTTGAGAAATAAAGTTTCATTTCATTTCATTGGATTTCATTTCTCTTTCTCTCTCTCTCTCTCTCTCTCTCTCTCTCTCTCTCTCTCTCTCTCTCTCTCTCTCTCTCTCTCTCTCTCTCTCTCTCTCTCTCTCTCTCTCTCTCTCTCTCTCTCTCTCTCTCTCTCTCTCTCAGCTTCAACAGTGCTGGCACTGCCAATACGTTTAACACCGGCAGCACTGGTACCAGCATCGCCACCAGCGACCATGACAGCAGTGTTCCCGCTGCCAGTACAACAGACGCCGGCGGGGCTGGCACTCATCCATCTGCTCCTGTTGCTGCAGTGTCCACTGAGTCTGCGTGCCAGACAGTTTGTCCGGTAGTACTCAACCCTGACCCCCCTGGCTGTTGAGCGCCTGATGGCGGAGATATCGGCTCTCCGATCCGCCGTTGGGGAGATCCGCCACTTGTACAACATCGAGGTGGATTCGCTGCACACGGAGATTAGACACATGCGTGAGCGGATCACCCAGCTGGAGGGGGAGAAGGATGGCCAGAGAAGCGACAGGAAAAGCGGAAAAAAGAACCCGAAAACCCCCGTCCAACACTCGGCCCAAGCAAGCGCAAGAAAAGTCGCCAACCTCAACGACAACTTCTGAGCCCCCGCGTGCATCTCCGCTAACCCCCGAGCGCAAAGAGCCGGCACCAAAACGACCATCTTCAGATACCGACAAAGCCACCTACCTTTCTGCACTCCAAAACCCAAAGCCCGGCACCCAGACGCTACTTCTCGGCGATTCGATACTACGCGGCCTTCATGGAGACCTAAAGTCTGTCACTGGCAAAGACAAAGCGCAGGTCGTGTCAGTGTCAGGCCTCGACAGAGCCGGCATCCTCCAGCACCTTCACGATGCCGACCCCACGAATGCAGTCACCACAGTCGTCATGCATGTCGGCATCAATGACTGTAAGCGTGGGTTCATCATCGGCAAGAAGGGCTGGAAGGATGTGATTTCTACTGCCAGACGAGTCTTCCCCAAGGCAGAAATCTTCATCTCATCCATCCTGCCCACGATCAACGAACGTCAGCAGCCGGATCCATGCGTCACAGACACCAACCTTTGTCTCAGGGAGGTGTGCCACTCGCTGAAGGTCAACTTTATTGACAAAGACCAAGTGTTCTACACAAGGACCGGCGAGGTAAAGAGCGGGTGGTTTAGAGACGCCATCCATCCGAACAAGCGGGGCACCAGTGCTCTCGCTGTAAACATCATGCGGGCGTACTCTGGCCGTACCTCCAACATCGTAACCCGCCCCACTGAGGCTAGACACCAAAACCCACACCGCCACGGACAGCTAAATGTACCCGGGCATGGCGGTAAAAATGGGCTTCCCGGCCATAGAGACCAAGGGCCTCAACACAGTCAGCGCCCTCAGCACGCAGCCAGTTCAAGCTTGGCGCCCCGATTCCGCCAGGAGCAGGCTGTGACGAAAGTCTTCATAATGGCGCCCAGATTCCACCAAGAGCAGGCTTTTGCAAAAGACTCTAGTCAGCACGATCCGAACCATGCTGACCGTACACCAGCGCCGTTTGCGTATGGCGGTGGATCAAAGGCCGGGGCTGCTCCAGAACACAAGCCACAGCAGCCCGGCTATGATCGCACATCAACACTCATGGGCGCCCCTTCCTACATGGCAGGCGGTCGACCTGTGTACCCCTACCCGTACCCCAAACCCCCAACTTTCCCCTATCCCCCGCCGCCCCCACCCCCTGGAGTGCCGCAGCTTAGTGAGAGTGACTGTGCCGCCTTGTTTTCGCTTCTTCAAAAGTTTAGGCCACGCGCCGGAAATTAGGACACGCGTCCCTAGGTGATAGCCATTTCGACATTCTTTGATAAAGTCCCACTGTGCGCGTTTTGTGGACCAATTATTGACAGTAATTTCCAATCTGCTATTATAATTTCCCGATTTAAATATACTTTTTTCACTTAGCGATTTTTAAAATTATTATAGTTGTACCATTTTCTTAGACTTCAAATTTGTTTGTTTTTCTTTCTTCTTATTTTTAAGTCGTCAAATTAGCTTTGTGTATTATGAACTTTGTCCCAGTTGAACGTGCATAGTTCCTTGACAAGTCATTTTTCATTTGTTTTCTTTTATAGTTGCTGACTTTCTTATTTTTTGTTGACATAACCAAGCAAGAAAACCGTAAACATTCTGCTGAACTGAGTCTAAGCGCGTGATAAACATTGTGTTTCTTTGCCGTGTATTTTTTTTTTTTATTGAGCTTATTTAAAGCATTCTATAGATATTGAAATTAGTTGATTTTTTTTTTTTTTTTTTTTTTTTTTTTTTTTTTTTTTTTTTGATTATATTTTTGTGACCATATTAATTTTGTATTATATCTTTCGCTACATTTGCGTTGTTACCGACATGCAAAATCGTAATCTAAATACTGTTCCGAAACGAACAGACGAACTGAGAATTGGCCATCTTAACATATACCATCTAGTTAACAAGGTGCCCGATTTATCTGTGTTCCTAAACACGGCCTTACATTTTCATATTTTTGGTGTGTCCGAGTCGAGGCTTAAAAGTTCAATAAGGGATAACTCCATTTCTGTCCCAAATTTCTCAGTACTCCGCAGAGATGCCTCAAGCCCACAACACACTGGACTAGCTGTATATATCTTGGCTTGACTTCGCGAACGAAGATTCTATAGGGCTTGCCCACGTCGTCTGCAGGCATTTTCGTGGCTGCGGAGGCCAATCCGGGACAGGCAGGTTCGACCTCAGTGGCTGCAGGGGAGGGTCTGGTCAGGGTTCTGAGTTACGACAGCTCTGTTTTTTTCTTCTGAGACGCTTGTCTTTAAGGTTAGCTCTGCGAGAGTCCTCAAAGGAGATGGCTGCCTTGTGAATGGTGGAGCGCCAGGTGTCACGGTCCGCAGCAAGCGAAGACCATTGGCGGAGGTCGATTTGGCAGGCACTAAGTGACTTCTTGAGACCGTCTTTGTATCTCTTCTTTGGTGCCCCTCTGTCTCGGTGTCCAGTGGCGAGCTCGCCGAACAGAGTGATCTTGGGTAGGCGATGATCCTCCATCCTGGAGACATGCCCCGCCCAGCGAAGCTGTGTCCGCAGCAGCAAAGCCTCGATGCTCACAGTTTCCGCCTGTTCAAGTACCTCGACGTTGGTGACATAGTCACTCCAGTGAATGCTGAGGATGGTACGCAGGCAGCGCTGGTGAAAGCGTTCGAGGAGTCGTAGTTGGCTGCGGTAGAGGGCCCATGACTCGGAACCGTACAGCAGGGTGGTGAGGACGACAGCTCTGTACACGCTGATCTTGGTGCCTTTTTTTCAGCTGTTGATTGTGCCACACCCGCTTGAATAGTCGCCCGAAAGCACTGTTCGCTTTTGCCAGCCTGTTGTCCAGCTCCTTGTCCAGCTTGGCGTCTGACGTAATGATGCAGCCAAGGTAGCTAAACTGGTGTACAGACTTCAGTTCGGACTCGCCGATGGTGATGTGGGGAGGGCGATGCTCTTCCTTGGGTGCCGGCTGATGAAGGACCTCTGCCTTTTTCAGACTGACCTCAAGTCCAAAGAGCTGGGCGGCATCTGCGAAGCAGGACGTAATGCGCTGCAAGGCTCTCTCTGTGTGTGCAACGAGGGCAGCGTCATCAGCAAAGAGCAGCTCACGAATCAGTTGGTCTAGGGTTTTCGTGTGGGCCTGCAGTCGTCTGAGGTTGAACAGGCTGCCATCGAAACGATACCTGATGTACACTGCGTCGTCATCGTCGAGGTCCTCTGTGGCCTGCTTCAACATCATGCTGAAGAAGATGGTGAAGAGGGTCGGTGCCAGCACGCAGCCTTGCTTCACGCCGTTGCGAATGGGGAATGGTTCTGAGAGGTCACTGTTTAGTCTGACCTGGCCTTGCTGGTCCTCGTGGAGCTGGACGATCATGTTAAGGAACTTTGGGGGACAGCCTAGTCGCTCCAGGATCTGCCACATACCTTGCCTGCTCACAGTGTCAAACGCTTTTGTTAGGTCGACAAACGTTACGTACATCCCTTTGTTCTGCTCCCGGCACTTCTCCTGAAGCTGTCTCAGCACAAAGACCATGTCGGTGGTACTCCTGTTGGCTCTGAAGCCACACTGGCCCTCTGGGAGGTGGTCTTCAGCGATGGCAGGTACCAGCCGATTCAGGAGCAACTTTGCGAGAATTTTCCCGGCAATGGACAGCAGGGTAATTCCACGATAATTAGAGCAGGCAGACTTCTCTCCTTTGTTCTTGTACAGGGTGATGATGACTGTATCACCTAGATCCTTTGGTAGTGTTCCTTTTTCCCAGCAGCAGAGAAAGAGGTCGCGGAGCTTGTTGTGCAGTGCTGTGCCTCCATGTTTCCATATCTCTGGCGGGATTCCGTCAATGCCTGCTGCTTTGCCACTCTTGAGCTGGTGGATGGCTGTGAGGGTCTCTTCGGCGGTGGGCGGTTCGTCCAATTCAACCTTTAGTGGAATGTGTGGGATTTGGAGGATGACTGTTTCTTGAACAGTGCGCTCAGCGCCGAAGAGGTCCTGAAAGTACTCCGACCAGCGGTTCAAGATGGAGGTATTATCTGTGAGGAGTGCCTGTCCATCAGCGCTTCGCAGGGGACTTTGTACCAGGTGCCTAGGGCCATACACTGCTTTCAGTGCTTCGTAGAAGCCCCTGTAGTCACCGTTGTCAGGGCAGAACTGGGTCCTCTGTGCGAGTCTGGACCACCACTCGTTCTGGAGCTCTCTAAGCTTGAGCTGGAGACTGCTGCAGATGAGGCGGAAGGCAGACTTCTTCACAGGGCAGGAAGGCTGGGCTAGGTGGGCCTGGTGGGCGGCTCTTTTTTTTTTGCTAGAAGTTCTTGGATCTCTACGTCGTTTTCGTCAAACCAGTCTTTGTTCCTCTTTCTAGCAAAGCCCAAGACTTCCACAGAAGATTTTACAATAGCAGTTTTCAGTTGTTCCCAGAGTGTTTCAGGGGAGGAGTCTGCTGGATCAACTGTGTCTTTGAGCATGCGCTGTAAATCGGCCTGAAGGGAAGCTTTCTTGTCGTCACGCTGAAGGCTGGCAACATCAAGCTTTTTCTTGGGAGGGCCCCATTTCTTGGGTTTCAGCTTGAGGCGGAGCCTGAGTTTGCAGCGAACAAGGCGGTGGTCAGTGTGGCACTCTGCGCTGGGCATCACTCTGGTGAGGAGGACGTCACTGCGGTCCCTCTGACGCACTAGGACATAGTCGATAAGGTGCCAGTGCTTGGAGCGAGGATGCATCCAGGTGGTTTTCGACTGTCCTTTTGCTGGAAAGTAGTGTTGGTGATGACAAGTTGCTGCTCTGCACAGAGCTCCAACAGTAGGCGACCATTGTCATTGCAGTTCCCAACGCCATGCTTGCCGAGGACTCCTTTCCAGGCTCCAGAGTCTTGGCCCACTCTGGCGTTGAAGTCGCCAAGGATGATGACTTTGTCGTCTGCAGGGGTGCTCTGCAGGAGGCTGCGCAGGTCAGAGTAGAACTTGTCTTTTTCTGCAGGCTCTGCCAGGAGGAAAAAAACTACCAAGTGAATAGGAAAAGCACTGTCAAGGGAGAGAAGTGTGCATGATAGGGTTTGGGAGTACACACTGAGAAGGGTGACGTATTGCTGGTGTCTCAGTGGGATGCGCATGGACATGATGCGGTCGGAGTGACCCGTTGGTAGGTTTTCCAACTTAGTCGCAATGTGGGTCTTCACCATGAAGCCCACGCCTGAGAACCGTCTTTCTGATGCAGGCCTGCCTGACCAGTAGAGGGTGTAGCCAGCGCCAAGTTCTTGGAGGCTGCCTTCCTCCGGGAGGCGTACTTCGCTGAGCGCGGAGATGTCGATTTTTAACCTCCGCAATTCATGGGCAATGAGGGCGAAGCGACGTTCAGGTCGTCCGCTGTCTGCTGTGTCGAGCATGGTTCGGATGTTCCAGCATGCTACGTTGAGTCCGGTCGTGGTCGTCATGAGAGTGGATCCATTGCTTTTTCTTGTTTTCTGACCGCATGAGAAGATGCCCGTTGACCGCGGCTAGCCAACTGGGTTACGAGGGGATATGCTTTGGTTAGGCCACCTTTTCTAGGCCCCTCTCCGTGTGGAGCAAGCAGTGCTGTCCCTAGAGAAGGCTGCTTGGTCGTTCAGGGTGTGCCGAGTGACGTTGTCATCCCCAGGTCAACATCAGGCGACCAATAACCTGAACCGCCTGCATGCAGGTTTGAGACTGCGGCTTCCAGTGACATCTTTCACCTGCCGTTTTGCCCCTTGCCCATCGCTACAGGACTTGGAAAGTTCAGTGTCATAGTCCGTGGGCGTTTCCTAATGCCTGCGCGGTGGAGCTTTTTGGTGGAGTGCAGTGTGCGCAGTACTGGCCCCACCCTTTAAACCCTTGGTTCGTTTGCCATGGCCTAGCAAGCTGGGACGGTGGCATCGAGGTCCTCGGGTCGTAGGTTTTATATCAGACTGTCCTTGTCTTAGTCTCTGGCTCAAAAGCCTTCCCCGGAGACACGGGGGCTTTGATTTCAGGGGTTTCCTCCCTTAGCCTTTCCGCAGCCAAGCGGCCAAGCCTGCAAGGCAGCAGGGGACTCGTCGGGGCCGGGGTCGTCTATGTCCCGTGCAGATGTGAACATCTGCCCACTGCCCAGACGGTGACACTTACCAGAGGAGAAAAATCCAACGCCGGAACCCGGTATCGAACCTCGCACCTTTGGCATTGGAGGCAGACGCCTTAACCACTGCGCCACTTCCCCGTCAGCTGTGTATATATATATACATAATTTTGTATATATACATAATTCAATACTTGGTAACGTCAAACGGCGACAAGACTTAGAGTCAGCTCAAGTGGAAAGCTTGTGGGTAGAAGTGAAGACATCTAAATCGTCCCCCGTCCTCATTGGCTTTATTTATAGAAATCCCGCAGCCAGCTGGGACTGGTATGATGACTTCGTTGCAATGATGGTTAGCGTAAATCAAAATAAAGCTGACGTTGTTCTTTTGGGCGATTTTAATATTGATCTTTCTAAATCTATAGGGTCCAATGCTGCATGGGCGTCAACAACAGCACTATTCGATTTAGAACAGTTAAATAAAACCCCCACTAGAACCACATGTACATCTTCAACCCTGATTGATCATATTTATGTGACAAATGATGATAAAATATCAAATGTACATGTTCCCTCCTTAGCTGTCAGTGACCATAACCCAGTATGTTGCACTGTCTCCATGAAACTAGACAAAGAGAACAAAAAGAGACATATGACAATTGTTAAATATCGTTCTTTCAAAACATTTAATAACGGCGACTTTCTGCAGGATCTGCACAATACTCCTTTCAGGGACGTGTATAAACACACTTCTCCTGACAGTGCCCTGTCGTTCTGGATGGATCTATTCCTTGGAGTCCTAAATAAGCATGCGCCCATACGAGAAAAACGAGTTAAGCACTCTACCCTGCCACCCTGGTTAACAGTAGATGTCAAACAGGCCATGTCATTTAGAGACAAACTTAAGAAATAAAAACAGTTTGATGAATATAAGAAACAACGAAATCGTGTTAAATATTTAGTGAGAGCGTCAAAAAAAACCTGTTCTTCCATGAAATGATTAGGGACAGAAAAAGATACAGCATCGGTGTGGAAAGCCCTGAACATTATAACAAAGGGTAAATCAGCCCCTGAAATACCATCCCATTTGTCAGCGGATATATTAAATAAGCACTTCCTATCGACGGCTGACACACTTGCTCAGTCAGCTGCAAGTAGTAACGCAGAGTACCAAGTTCCTAGTGTACTGGAAAAATACTGTGAGGCCAAAAATATACTGCAGACATTCATCATTCCTGATATTACCGTCGCTGAAGTCGGCAAATTCATCTCTAGCATGCCGAACAAAAAGTCCACCGGGGTGGATGGTATACACAACAAAATTCTGAAATATCACTACCATATACGGTAGAGGCACTCACTTATATCTTTAACCTCTGTATAAAACACAGCACGTTTCCAACTATCTTCAAAGAGGCCAAGGTAATTCCAATCCCTAATTAAAAAAGATCTTGAAGATGTCAATAACTACCGTCCTATCTCACTTTTGTCGGCCCTGTCAAAGCCCCTTGAAAAACACATACAAAAACACCTCCTCGATTTTCTAGAAAAGGGCAATTTCATAAATATTCGTCAGTCCGACTTTAGACCGAAACACTCATGTCAGTCAGCACTCACACACATTGTAGACAGCTGGCTGGAATCAATAAATAAAAACCTGATGTCTGGAGCTGTTTTCTTAGACCTACAAAAAGCATTTGATCTTGTCGACCATGACATTCTCTTAAAGAAGCTAGCAGCATACCATATAAGTGAAACTGCCATAGCATTTTTTAGATCATACCCAAAAGACAGAAAACAAAAGGTATATACCCATGGAAAATACTCTAAACAAGGACAAGTTAACTACGGTGCCCCCCAGGGGTCGATCTTGGGACCCCTTCTATTTATAATATTCATTAATGATATGCCTTTGCATATTACTAACACTGATGCTAATTGCAACCTGTGTGCGGACGATACGAGCCTCCATGTTTCGGGTAAAAAAAACAGCTGACATTAACATTAGCTTACAAAGTAGTCTCAGCGAGGTTTCCGACTGGTGTAGAGAGAATCATATGGTTCTTCATCCAGGAAAAACAAAGAGTATTATAATCACTACACAACAAAAACACCAACGCCGACCACAGCCGTTACATTTACAACTGAACGCTAAACCGATAGAACAAGCCACAGAGCGTAAATTCTTGGGAATACACGTTGACGAACAATTATGTTGGGAGACGCATATAAATACAGTCTGTAAAACCATTGCTAAAAACACTTTCCTGTTGTCCCAGCTTAGACAAGTAACGGATACACATACTCGTAAACTGTTTTTTCATGCCCATATCAAGTCTCACGTTGATTATGTCTCCACAGTTTGGGACGGTTGTTGTGATGTTCACATGAACAGGTTAAACTCTAAATATAAAAGAGCTGTCAAAATGATAGATACGCGGCCCATTCCTACCATAGACAAATTTAGACATCTTAACATTCTCGGCCTGCGTCAACAACTTAATTTCAACAAATGCATCCTCATGCACAATATATTAAATAACATGACACCGCAGTATCTAACCACCAAATTTGTGCCACAGCAAGAACGCGAACGGTCCTCATGGAACAATACTTTACCCCTACCTCTGCCTAGAATTGACCTCTTTAAAACTAGTTTATCCTTTTCTGGACCGTTTGTATGGAACACTATTCATGCACATTTGAAGACTATAGCCTCACTTGGAATCTTTAAAACGAAACTTTTCGAGTACCTGATGAGCCAAACATAACAAGACTGGGCAGTTAAACAAACCCTGATGGTTAATGCTTTCATGTAATATAATTATGCATTTATTTATATTGTTTGTGTGTGTGTGTGTGTGTGTGTGTGTGTGTGTGTGTGTGTGTGTGTGTGTGTGTGTGTGTGTGTGTGTGTGTGTGTGTGTGTGGTATAAGATGAATGTTAAGTGTTATTATTATTTTGTGTCATTTTTTTAAAATTATTATTTTATTGTTGTATAAAATAATATGTGTAAATATAATTCTTTATTATTATTATTATCTTTTAATCTATTTTATGTTGTAGATGTTAGCAACGGCAAGTTTGTAAAATGACGATTTGTTTCTGTCAAAACTTTTTACCGTTGATAAATAAAGTTTCATCATCATCATCATCATCATCATCATCTCTCTCTCTCTCTCTCTCTCTCTCTCTCTCTCTCTCTCTCTCTCTCTCTCTCTCTCTCTCTCTCTCTCTCTCTCTCTCCAAGTTTGGAAACATCAGAAAGCTTTTTATAGTCCCAAAACCAAGGATCGATCTATATAAAACCAGCTTTATCTGGAATGCCCTTCCCGACCATGTAAAATCCGCCTCCTCGCTAGCCTGTTTTTAAAAGGGTCTGTGCAAGTATTTCGTGGATCACTCGTAGGGCCTAGGGATGCCTTAACTACATGTATTATATGTCTCTTTCTATGCTGGGTCCAATTTATTCGCAATTAAGCCTGTTATCTTTTTCGTTTATCATTTGAACTACTGCCTACGCGAACAGTGTTGTCAATTGTTTGCAAGTATTATGTTTTACTTATATGTATGTGCATGTAGATAATAGTGTAGTTGTTAGCAGCGGCAGGTTTGTAAAATGGTTGTGTCAATGCCTTAACCGTTGTAAACTAAAGTTTCATTGATTCATTGATTCGTTGATTCTCTCTCTCTCTCTCTCTCTCTCTCTCTCTCTCTCTCTCTCTCTCTCTCTCTCTCTCTCTCTCTCTCTCTCTCTCTTTCTCTCTTTCTTTCTCTCTCTCTCTCTCTCTCTGCTTAAACCCCATCCCGCATGGGACACTACATTTTCTTTATTTGGCTTAAAATCCCCCACCAGAATTACCGCCGCGAGCTCTACTCTCATTGACCACGTCTATACAAACAAACCGCAGGCGATGTCCGATGTTAGTGTCTCAGATCTTAGTGTTATTGACCACTGCCCCGTGATTTGTTGCTGGTCTATAAAACTCCCCAGATTAAGGTTGTATACTATACCTACATTTTTTAATTGAAAACTGCCGCTTATAGGGTTTTTTTGAGAGCCTTATTGAGTCTGGAGGCTATTGCCACCCTGAAAGACCCATGGTCCCGGGCATGTTTGTAAGTTTGAGCCTTTTGCGTGACCTACCCCATAAGCAAAAACACGCAAAATAGCTGATTTCAGAACACAATAAAAATTTATCGAATAGTGTGTTAAAATGATAAAGAAACATTTTGGTCACTTCATAAAGTATGTTAGTATTTTCTCGTAAAAAAAGTGTGCTCTGATAATTGGAATTCTAAGTGCAATCGAGAAAAGTGTATGTTGTGAATTTGAAAAGTGCCCGGATGTTATCAATAACATTACAAGTGTTTGCAATGTTGGGCAATGGCTCAGGCCCTTTTTATTCGATAAAGTCGTACTTTAGATCATATCACACACATTATTTCTGAAAAAATGAGGGGGTCCCGCGCAAAAATTGGCACTTTGGGTCGTTTGCGAGTGCGTTTTCAAAAAGGGATACAAGCGATGTCTGACTTCCGGCAGATCATATCTCCGCCGTAGCCAGTCCCAAGCCCGCATGAGAAAGGAGGAAATCAACGACGCCAAACCGACAAGTATAACCTACGCCCAAACTGTTGCAAACTAATAGTCTTCGATCACTATTGGTGACAGTGGGAAAGTACACTGGAACAAACAACAACGGCAGATACGGGATGAGAAGGTTTATCTATAAGTAATTAAATGCACCCATTATCCCTTAGTAGTTGAATTAGTGCCGTGGTAAAATACTCTTTTTGCCACGCAGGTAAGCAGGGTTCAATCCCCGTAGATGGATATTTTTTTCCCTGCTCAAAAATTTGAAACCCATACAGTTTCTACTTCGCTAAATGAAACAAACGACAAACGCACACACACACACACACACAAAAAAAAAAAACAAAGCCAAAAACAAAAAAAAAAATATATATATATATATAAAAGAAACGCGTGGTAATTTTTTTTTTTTAATTTAAAATATGCGATTATCATCACCGTTGTAATGTGAATTTTAAACCATGAACCAAGCAAAAAACCACTTTCAGTCTTGGATAAAAATGTATACTGGTTACCTCGGTACATTTGTTCATTCATTTGTTTTCAGCCAGGCATTGTGAGCATGTTTACATTACATGTTTACATTCTTTCAATCATTCACAGATTCACTGATGAAAAAGCACACCAAAGAGTGTCGTCACAGAGTGGTTTTTTTTTTATTTTTTTCCTGGCATCATCTACAAACATTAATTAATGAATAATGTGAATTTGTTTTAATATACCTGCTGCAAGCAATGCTACATGCTCCTTTGGTGTATCCGTGAAAGCAGGTCAGTGAACATCTCTGGTTGAAAGATGTTTGTGAACAGATTGGTAGTGGATGTACCTATCTCTCCAGCTGAATCTCAGTTTCCCAGCAGTTTTTGGTTACAAATTATAAGGAAACAAAACAAACGTCACATGTTTCAATATGCCCCGTTATGTTTACACATGATCATTGTGAGTAAAGAATAATATCTGTTTATTTTCACAAGAAATGCTGTATTTGCAGACATTCATTTAAAGTATACATGTACAGTCAAGTATGTTGAAAGCATATTAGGCTACAATGCACATAGGCACCCATACAAAAGTAACTACCTCAAATACAAAATGTTAAATGTTTAGGGCTCAACATCTTTTGTCCATAAAAGGTGATTTCAAAGATGGGTCACATAAATAGGGTCTGAACAAATTTTGACCCAAGCTGTATTCGAACCCAGGACCTTTGGGATGAGAGTCAAACACACTACCACCGAGCCACCCAGCTCCCCCTCATATGCCTATGATCAGTTATCACCCAACCACTGAAATCTGCTGTGACAGATGGAGGGCAATGCAAGAACTACATGGTCAACTCACTCTTTAGAAGTATTGCGATTTTCATTGCGCAAGTCCACATTTGGTATATTTTGAGCAGAGGGTTTAATGACATATATGTATATATATACTACATACCTACCCCCCCTCCCCCCCCCCCCCCCCGGGCTGCATTTCTATATTTTGGCACACCCCTTCTTCAGAAAGGACCCATGGGTGTTATACTTTGAGGCCAATGACCATTTTCAGAATGTATATCATTTATAATCATGCAAAGCGGAGCAGTGATAAGTTTTCTCCTTGTTTCACACCGACGCTGGAAAAAAATCTATCTGTACCACTGTTTCATAACCCATAAGAGTCAGCTGTGGAGTACATCTTTTGAATGATTGATGTATGCCAGTATTTCGGAACTTGTCATAAACAAGACCTGTTTATATGCTGAAATGTCTTCGAAAAATGAACACATTGGCAGTAAAGGGGTTTTCCTTGGATAATCAAAAACTAATACATATTAAGCTGCATTTCCAAATCGCGACATGACAGGAGAGTGACAAAAAGTAACTTTTCTGAGGGGGGGTCATCCAAATAAATATGCATAGGAAGGTCTTACAATCAGCTATCTCTTTACCAAGTTTAGGGTTATAGTTAGGAATACTTAAGAAAAAAACATCTTTGGGCTATGGCTATCTTGTACCTATTTCCCGATTTCTTGTGACCCTTGACCTTTCTGACCTTTCATGCATACGAAATTAGTATGCATGAAAAGTTCTTACCACCTTGTACCAAGTCTGGGTTTGAAGTTGTGTATACTTGAGAAAACATCTTTTTGGTCAAAATACAGATATTTTTCACCTTTTTACTGCACTACAAATTACAACATGGGTGTCAAATCGCTTTGTCACATTGTTATATGAAAACACACAAAGCACACCCCCATCACTGTACAATAGCCCCTGAACTGCTCGACTGCACGTTACAATTTTGTCGCCCCGCTGCTTCTATGTCAGGCTTATGGAAACACTCCCTCTTTATTTCTATTTTCTCGAGTTTTGTCATTGTCACTTTGTTGTCACTGCCCCACTGCTGTTGTGTCTGCAGTTGAATAGCCAGGCCTAAAGCCTGCTTTCCCTTCTCCTAATATATGGCTATGCATCAGCTCAGGCAGTAAGGCACAGGCTTTTGCTGCATTGCGAATGATGTGACTGTCCAAAACCTTGACATTGTGGCCAGCCTGGTGGATGGACATCAAAATAACAGGACGTCTGCCCTCCTACACAGGACAATCAGTTCACTTCCTTTGCCTTCTCGTCGGTTGGCCATCGCGGAGAGATGTACCCGCTGAACTCTTCTTCCCTCATCTTTTGCAACCTGCAAAAGATAATTTTGTATCAAAAAAAGTTCTGACATGCACATATTGCGTGCATATATGTTTGCAAGTATTTATACAAAGTACATACATGCATAATATGACAGTAGTCAGAACATGAACAAGAAAGGCAATGTCCTTATGGTTCACGTGTATGACCAATCCACATAATATGTCTGTCCTTTTTGACCTTGGCTTGCCTTCTCCAACAGGTCTCTGAAAATGTCTAAACATAAGTATAGGGCTGGATTTTGTACCAGTGAAACCTGAGTATTTCTCCAAATCCCTTCATTTTTCACACATTTGTCAACCCTCTGTGACCCTTGACCTCTGTGAGGGGCTGATTACATTAGTAGCACAGAAAAGTGTTATCATCATGCCAAATTTTATTGAAAAGTTTGCAAAAACATTGATAAAAACTACAACTCTACCCGAAACTAACTTTTGTCACCCATATCATGTGGTATCTCCATAGCAAGTTTGAGTTTGAAGTTGAAAATACTACTTGAGATGACCTTTGAAAGGTCACAGAAATTGGTATGTTTAGAATTATTTTACCACAAAGTACCCTTGTGCCAAGTTTGAAGTCTGAGGCTTGCATAGTCTTTGAGGAAATGCCAATGTTAAAGT
The DNA here is from genome assembly GCA_036245525.1 of Semisulcospira habei. Lineage (NCBI taxonomy): Eukaryota > Metazoa > Mollusca > Gastropoda > Semisulcospiridae > Semisulcospira > Semisulcospira habei. Next base: position 250,358,998 of record BTPG01000003.1, on the reverse strand, counting down.
TGCCCACAGGTAACAGACAGTTGACGGACGACCCATTACAAACACTTACTTTTGCTATCACACGTGCGCCAAAAATTAGACGCCATTGAGCTTGAAATGACCACAAAGGGTGTATACATATATCTAGAATCAGCATCAATATTCAAAGTGTAACTTGCAGAAATTGTTTCAAACAGGACACAACGCATTGCTGTTTAGCAACAGCACACACTGGACCGAATGGGTAGTATTCAGATTTTTCTAGTCCTTTTGTATGCACTAAGTGCTTATTAAAGAAAACGACAGTATTTGGAGACTTGCCCAACCCTATAGTTTTCAAATCAAATGCAATATGGTGCCACTTGTTGACAGCAAGTGATTTTAGCATTCGGTGTTGTTGAGAATGCTGGTACTACTACTACACCATCTTCAAAATGAAAGAAAGCATTACAGTGTGATGTGTTTCAACCAGTTGTGTTTTGTTATGAACCTGATTCTATTCACAAATCAATCAGTATGCTTTACCTCGAGTCCAGGACAATAAGTGTCGCCTTCGCTCACTTTAGTTGATCCGCTGGAACTGAAATTGCCTGCTTTTAGCTGTGGCCTTCTCCTTTGAGCAAACATGACCTGACTAGCTCTTGCCTCTTCTTGGTGTAGGCGTCATACTTCTGTGCTTGTTTGCAAGTATACCCTCTGGGCGTGACTCTGTAGTGAGACGTCAACAGCAGCACTGACCTGAAATGAAATACATGTTTATTATCGTGTTATTCGGCAGCATGGCAATTTCACTTCTGATCTTATTTCAGGGTGGGTCGCTTCCAAACTCCACAAACAGGGACTTTGTTATAGCATTATGAACAATTCGGGGCCAGTGGGGGGAGTCCCCCCCCCCCACCCACCCACCCAATTCGTCCCTACATTTAGTTCACACATTACTACCTTCAAACTAATATGAAATAAACTGTGAACACCACAAACAAGAATGGTGAAGCCTGGATCGCTCGTGTGCATTTAAAACTGATCATTTTCTTAATCTGAACTGTGTGACCTTTCCAAAAGGTGACTGAAATTTAAGTGCCATGAGTCTAAGCATAAGTAAAGGGCTGGCTTATGTACAGTTGTGAATAGTATTGGAGAAAAAATATCTTTTGTCAAAATATGGCTATTTTTTTTTAACCTATTTCTTGATTTCTCATGACCCTTGGCCTGAACGCAAACTGTTTGGCTAAGAGTAAGAAAGGTCTTGCCACAAAGTATCCTTTATTCTACGTTTGAAGACTGTGGTTTGAATGGTCTCCGAAAAATGCCAACATTAAAGTTTACCATGGACGACCAATGGCCCAGAACATAGCCTTACACTTGCTTCGCACATGAGCCAATGAAAGAAGGCATTACAGTATGATGTGTTCATTCACACCATAGTTGTGTTGTGTTCTGCACCTGATTCTCATCACAGATCTACTGGTATGACTTACCTTGAGTCCAGGAGAATAAGTGTCAACTTCCCTCACTTCACTTGAGCTGTGAGTGTGACCTTGGTCAGTTGGTGTAGACGTCATACTTCTGCGCTTGTTTGCAAGTATGTACTCTGGGTGAAAGTACTGAGACTCCACAGCGAGAGGTCAACAGCAGTATTAGCCTGAAATGAAATACATGATTATTACTGTGTTGTTCGGCAGCATGACAATTTCACTTTGCATGAACTAAATGCAGGGGCAGATTATTACTTTCAAAATAAATGCGACAAAAACTGTGTAAACCGCAAAGAACAAACAACAATGGCAAAGTCACGTCTGTACGCCTCATGCGCATAACTGATTCACAACCTGTGTGACCTTTCCAAAAGGTAGCTGAAATAAGTCTCACAGTCTCAACATAAAGGCTTGCTTTTGTACTAGTCAAATTTGTATTTTTCACACATTCTACGGTCATCCAAAATGGTAGTCAACAAATATTAGGGTTTAAGTCAAAGTAGCGTTTTACTAGGTAACCCTTTTAATCCTGATACACCCACTGCTTGAAATAAATGTGACTATGATAGTTCAAGGGTGGTGCCAGAATAGATTGGCGTCTCATCCGCCAAGCTATTCTGGCACCATCCTTGAACTAAAAAAATGCTGGACCTATCTCCTAATCTGTAATATAGCCTTCATAAGACAGAGAATGGATGAGAAAACTAAGTTACTAAGTACTGAAAGCAGTTACTGAGTTAGTAATGCAAAATTCTCCCTTAGCAGGACTTTTTACTACACACAGTACGTTTTCCTAAATAATAAGCACTGGCACTGGTTTAATAATAATAATATCACTACAATGTGGACTACATTCCTTCCACCGTATTAGTAAAGGCTCTCTGAGAATGTATGGAAATGTTCTACTTCTAGGAGGTGACTGACATACATGGAATGCATGCCCCTGTCAACCCACAATAAAATGTAGTCTTCTTCATTGCAGGTAGGCTGTAAATTTCCATGCATAAAAGGACAGTTAGCTATTGGGGTTTTACACCGTGCAGGTGACATCTCACGGCGGTGCATAAAACTTTTTTTTTTTTTTTAGAATTGGAAAACCAGTCAGATATGCCACTTACGTACGACATTTTTCTGTCATTACTAGTAACTCGTGTTCTAGTCACTTAGCAAACACCACCAACCTCTTTTTCTACTTTAGTTTACCTTTTCCTTGCTGATGTCTGACGAGATTTTGTTGTGTTTCTGGCTGACACGTATATTGCTTCTCGTTCGGTTGGCCCGTTCATTTTTTTTCTTCTTCTGAGAAATGGTTATGCGTTACTACTGACGCTCGATGACTTGTCGCAACTTATGCAAAGGTATCTTATTTCTGAGGAAACACAACATTTTATGCATAGAAACAGTCAGCTTACACACCTATTTCAGACAGTATATATCTTTTGTCAATTATCGATAAATTGAGCTTGTTTGCAATACGACTTGCCGTACGGCGCTTTTTTTCGGTGACCTCTAGTCTCAGGTCACGGCAGACGCAAGATAGCGGTATCTAAATGCGCAGAAAAGATGCGCGAAAGAGGTGTGTCCTACAACCTTAAAGAAACATCGTCATACCACAACAACCTACAGGTCGTTTAAGCATTTCAGTCGTAATGAGTTTCTACACGACCTTAATAACACTCCTTTTGACGATGTTTTTCTCACAGATGATCCAAATATTGCGCTGTCCATTTGGTACAGATTATTCCTTGGAGTATTAGACAGACATGCGCCGATTAGAACAAAAAGAGTAAAGAGTGAGATACTTCCCCCTTGGCTGACAAAAGAAATAATGCATGCCATGTCGGTGCGAAATGACCTAAAAAGAGAAAAGAACTTTGATGAATTTAAAAAGCAGCGAAACCGTGTGAGGTCAATGGTGCGAGCCGCGAGGAGGGACTTTATCCGCAACACTGTCAAGGACAACAAAGATGTGTCAGCAGTGTGGCGGGTACTGAATTCGATCACTCGAGGCAATAGCAGTAGGTCAACAACTATCCCCAGTAATCTCTCCGCCGACACATTCAACGAACATTTTTTGTCTGTTGCGGATTTGATAACTACTCCTAGTCGTGATACAGAGGCTGACATATGCCCCGGTTACTTAGTTAATTTTTGCAACAGAAAAACAACTGGCACACTACCATTTAATATCCCCATACTTGCTGTGCACGAAGTGGGCAAACTAATTAGTGACCTAGCTAATAAGAAGTCCTCCAGCCATGATGATATCAACCCACAAATATTAAAGTTGTCTGTACCATACATCATAGAGACCCTTACTTATATTTACAACGTATGTATTCAAAAGAATGTATTCCCTACAGACCTCAAAGTTGCAAAAGTCGTTCCACTGCCAAAATCAAAAGATCGTACTGACCCTGACAACTATAGACCCATTTCGCTGCTGTCAGTATTATCTAAACCCCTCGAAAGGCATATACATAAACACCTGTCTGACTACTTAGAATCGCGAAAGTTGCTACATTCGTCTCAGTCAGGATTTCGCCCTCGGCACTCATGTCATACGGCTCTGAGCAGATTAACAGACACATGGCTTTCAAATATGAATAATTCGCATCTGACAGGTGTAATTTATCTTGACTTTAAAAAGGCTTTCGACTTAGTGAACCATACAATATTGATTTCCAAACTTAAGCATTATCTTCGAAACGACATGGCTGTTTCCTTTTTTTATGTCATACATCGAAAACAGAAAACAGAAAGTAATTGCTAATGGAGCCTACTCTTCTACTAAAGATGTTAAACTCGGGGTTCCGCAGGGGTCAATCTTAGGTCCTCTTTTATTTTGTATTTACATCAATGACCTGCCCCTAAGTCTCAGATACGAAGCAACACAGTGTGATATGTTCGCCAATGATACCTCAATCCACACAGCTAACAAAGACATACGTGAAGTTGAAAACGGCCTTCAAAAATGTCTCGACGATATATCAGCATGGTGTAAAGTCAACTCAATGATTTTGCATCCTACTAAAACAAAATCTATGATTATTGCAACACGCCAAAAGCACCAGTTAAAACCTTTAAAGCTTAATCTATCACTCGGCGACGACATCATAGAACAGGTAGCCGAACATCGTCTATTGGGGGTCACAATTGACAATCAGCTGAGGTGGCAGATGCACATTGACAATGTCTGTAAAACGGTCTCTAGAAATGTCTTTATGTTATCGAAATTAAAGTATTACACAGATAGTGAAACCAGAAAATTGTTCAGTAGTGCACACATCATGTCACATATAAACTACGCATCGACGGTGTGGGATTGTTGCAGTGATGTCCACTTAAAAAGACTAAATTCTTTAAATAGGAGAATGGCAAAATTAATTCTTCCCGACCCGCACTTGACGACCGAGGAAAAACTCAGTAAAGCTGGATTCCTGCCCCTTCAAAATCATTTTAAATAATATTTATTATAACAAAGGGGTACTGATGTTTAAAGTGTGGAACCATAGCGCTCCAGAATATCTAACAGAGTTGTTTAAAAAATCAGATTCCTGCTATGGGAACATGAGGGGTCTTTATATTGTTCCAAAACCCCGAATAGATATATTTAAATCTACTTTGTCATTTGCGGGTTCCACACTGTGGAACTCACTCCCACATCACGTTAAAGCCACTCCGACATTATCTCGTTTTAAGGCAGGTCTTTATAGGTATCCGACATTACTCAAATAATAATATCTAGTTATTCGTAGACACACGAATGTACGTGTATATTCTAACAATCATGTGTGTGTGTGTGTGTGTGTGTGTGTGTGTGTGTGTGTGTGTGTGTGTGTGTGTGTGTGTGTGTGTATGCGTGAGTGCGTTTGTGCGCGGCGTATGCGCGTGTTTGTGTTTAGTGGACTATCTATTTTGTATTAATGTGGGTGTAGGGGGGCTCTGGATAGAGGTAGCACCTTTGCTGTTCGGCAGCTGCGTCCTACATAGGACGGACGGGCATCACTGGTCCTCATCCATCTCCTTAATCCCTCTCGTGTTGGCTCCAAGCGCCACACCCTGGCAAACCATCTCATCTGGTGGGCTAAACCACGTGAGGGGGTGGTGTTCACATTGCACCACTAGGCGGATGAGCTGTTTCTGACAGCCAACGGCTAGAGGACGGAGGAGATCAGGTTGGATCCAACGGCCAAATGTGGGGGAGTAAACCCTTCAAATCAGGAGTGGAGCCCCGAAGGCAGACAGTTGCCTGTATTCACGCACTGTTCTGGCAGCTCCTGCAGCCAAACTGGTGCCAAACGTACTGCTTTGCATTCCTTTGGATACACCAGCGAGGCCGAGAGGGGGATCTTGACGACTGGGCACCCCATGATCTCCATACACTTTGCCCAGGCTTGAGCCCTGGAGAGGTCACTCCAGTGACTGACCCAGCAAGCGCATATAGTCCATTGTCTTCCGAGACAGGATGCCAAAACGAACTGTGCTTTGATGTCTCTTTTTTAATGTAAATTGTGTACTTAGTCGTAGTTGTAGCAACGGCAGGTACGAAAAATGACATAGTCACCGACTCTGTTAATATCTTCACCGTTGTAAAATGAAATTAAAACACACTGTGACATCGTACCCCCCCCCCCCCCACCCCAAGACCCTGTCATTTTGCTGTGTGTGTGTGTAATCTTCAGCGACTTTGGAACTTGTATCGGAATGTAACACAAGTGACCTGTGGGTGTAGCTGCTTGTTTTGTGCTGTTAACATATTGTTTTAATGTTGCTTTTAATGTTGTAGTTTAGCAAGGACAAACATGAAAAGAAGCCTGTGCGCCTATTGTTTCCATCCTTGAGAAATAAAATAAAATAAAGTATCATTCATTCTCTCTCTCTCTCTCTCTCTCTCTCTCTCTCTCTCTCTCTCTCTCTCTCTCTCTCTCTCTCTCTCTCTCTCTCTCTCTCTCTCTCTCTCACACACACACACACACACACACAGACATCCGCGCATCTTCAAGAGGCATAGTTCCTCATGTGCCCAGAGAACGCATGAAGATATATTTCTCTTTGAGATGTTTGGAGCGTGCGCGCATGCAGACACTTACATGCACGCACACACACACACACACACACACACACACACACACACACACACACACACACACACACACACACACACACACACACATACATCGTAGCGCGTCTTTTAGAAGAGCTTTCATTTGACCTTATATATCTAGTTTGGAGAAAGACATTGGATGAGTTTGTTAGCCAGGTATGTACCCTTTCAACTTCTTCAGGAAAAAAATATTATTTTGAGAAAAAAAAATATAACAGTAAAAACACTTGACATATGGAGAAAGTCAGACAGTGCCGGTGAGTAAAAGAAGCAACTTCCTCACCACGCAGACATACTCTAAATATGACGTAATTGTTTCTCTCTCTCTCTCTCGCTCGCGCTCTCTCACACATATGCGCGCATCTCCAAGAGGCGTAGATCCTCATGTGCCCGGAGGGCGCCATAACATCTATGCCTCTTGAGGATGTTTGCAGCGCGCGCATGCACGCACGCTCACGCATACACACATCGACGCGCTTTCATAAGAGCATGCAGGTGTACTTAGAATGATATGTAGCTAGATGAAGTCAACCTGATTTCACACAAATAATAGCAAGACTGACATTGTACCGTTAAATTTTAGTTATGTCATCATTTCCCCAAGTCTTAAATGAAAAGCAAAACTCATTTTGCGTTAAATATAAAATACGATAAAACAAACAAACAAACAAAAAACGTCATGACAAATGACGTTTGACAAACCAAAGACGCGTATGAACTGCGAGCGCCTCTTATAGAGTTCACTATGACGCATTGGCACATTTGCAAAGCTTTTTCAGGTTGTTGTTATTCCTGCAGGATGTCAGGCTGTTGTTATTGCTGCATGATGTCAGGATGTTGTTATTCCTGCAGAATGTCAGGGTGTTGTTATTCCTGCGGGATGTCAGGGTGTTGTTATTTCCTGCAGGATGTCAGGATGTTGTTATTCCTGCAGGATGTCAAGATGTATTTTTGCATGATGTTATGATGTTGTTATTCCTGCAGGATGTCAGGATGTTGTTATTCCTGCAGGATGTCAGGATGTTGTTATTCCTGCAGGGTGTCAGGCTGTTGTTATTCCTGCAGGATGTCAGGCTGTTGTTATTGCTGCAGGATGTCAGGCTGTTGGTATTCCTGCAGGATGTCAGGGTTTTGTTATTCATGCAGGATGTCAGGCTGTTGTTATTTCCTGCAGGATGTCAGAATGTTGTTATTCCTGCAGGATGTCAAGATGTATTTTTGCATGATGTTATGATGTTGTTATTCCTGCAAGATGTCAGGATGTTGTCATTCCTGCAGGATGTCAGGATGTTGTTATTCCTGCAGGGTGTCAGGCTGTTGTTATTCCTGCAGGATGTCAGGCTGTTGTTATTGCTGCAGGATGTCAGGCTGTTGGTATTCCTGCAGGATGTCAGGGTTTTGTTATTCCTGCAGGATGTCAGGCTGTTGTTATTTCCTGCATGATGTCAGGATGTTGTTATTCCTGCAGGATGTCAAGATGTATTGTTGCATGATGTTATGATGTTGTTATTCATGCAGGATGTCAGGATGTTGTTATTCCTGCAGGATGTCAGGATGTTGTTATTCCTGCAGGGTGTCAGGCTGTTGTTGTTCCTGCAGGATGTCAGGCTGTTGTTATTGCTGCAGGATGTCAGGCTGTTGGTATTCCTGCAGGATGTCAGGGTTTTGTTATTCCTGCAGGATGTCAGAGTGTTTTTATTCCTGCAGGAATCATCGCGACAAAAACCGCAAACGACAGCCAAAGGATTAACATTTTGTCCCAGACGAGTTGCTTCAGGGTCGTTGAACTTTGAAGATATTTTTTTTTGTTGGTTGTTGTTGTTGTTGTTGCTGCTGTTGTTGTGTGTGTGCGTGTGTCTGTGTGTGTGTGTGTGTGGGGGGGTATTTCTCTTGTATGTACGCCATATTGTACTTCTGTTATTAGTAAATTGTAAGGTGGCCTTAGTCGGCTGCCCTGCATCAAGTTCCTGTAACTTACTAATATGACATTGAATCGTCTGTGTTGGGGTACTTCGAGGGTTACATCGTGATATTGTAGTCTGATGAAGAGGATTATCAGACCGACGCGCCGAAGGCACGGACGTCTGATAATCAGCTTCAGAGGATTACAAACCACGATATAATCTGAGAAATAACCCAACACAGACGGTTCAATGTCATTGTCGTTCAGTCTCAATTAAGCACTATTTGAAGCCTTGAATGTGTATCTGACGTCAGGAGTAAAACGCCAAATATTTCTGACGTCACACTGTATTTTATTGGAAATACACAAGGGACTCGACTCGGTTTGTGAATAGGCTACCATACCCGGTCGTGCAAAGGTACTTACTTTCTGTCGCTGGAATTTAAAAAGTTTTCCAGCGGTGCTTCTTCTAAGCAGCCAGTGACAAGATCAGAATCTGTAGCAATCGAATGCGGACGTTTCTCACTAGGTTCAAGCGATAACACTTCTAAATTTTGAGCGAAGGACTGCGTGGAAAGCGACTGAATACACGGTAGGTCTGATTTCGTACATGATACATGTATTGTTGGCATCTTTCGCCAACCGGTACTGAGCTCATACACGCATTCAACAATGACTCGATCTGTTAAACAGAATCTGATATACCATAGATCACATTATATTTCTTTGTTTCTCTTTCTCTCACTGCGCGAGTGGCAACAGTCTTTGCTTTCTAAACGGCATGCGTGTTGACATGGAGCACAATGGAACGTTTCGAGCTGTATCAGTTCAAAGTTTAAATTGCGAGACATCTGTGTAGCACTTGTGTAGTATGCCCACCGCTTGAGTCATGCCGAAATAAGGTAAAATTCTTTTATTTCTCTATCGTCTACCACCATGTGATCTTTGGGTTTTCCGGTTATTTATGATTAAAGGTGCCGGACAGCCTTGATCTAAGAGTTCAGACGAAAGACCTAGGACAGATTCGTGCGCGATACTAGAACTGCGGATTGGCCAGCTGATTAAAAATGACAGGTACGGCAATACGTCTAGGAAGTAGGCATTGGGGCATTGAACCCCCTGCGGCTTTTAGATGCTGACCAATCACAGTGTCGGAAAATGGCGTGAATGAACGACAATTGCTATTAGTATACTAATGTGCCAAATACATGTTGTATGTTTGGTTTCTTGCTCGTTTGCCCCAGCCTGTATTGCCGGACGATACGGACAGGACTGTGGGGAGCGATGTAGCAATGGATGTAACGGACCCTGTAACACAACAGACGGCACGTGTACATGTCTGACTGGATGGACAGGAGACAGGTGTCAGGGTAGGTGTTTTAACCCCTTCACTCCCAGTGGACGCAGAAGGTGTTTCTGACATCATTGCAAATTCAGCCGTCAAAAGAACGTGAATACAGTGGTTTCATCAAAAAGCAGAGACCCTCCTGGGACACCGCAACTGCTGGGCCTCATGAGGATTTGTATCTCTTGGTGTTCAGTTTTTCTCAGCAACGAATGGATCAATAATTACTGACGTCACAGTAAGCAAAGGTCCTCGGGCCCATGACGGCCGCAGTGGGCCCCCGCGTACTACTGTTGCTGTAACACTGTTGCACTACTGTGCGCGGGCCCACTGCGGCCGTCGTGTGCCCGAAGACGTTCTGCTGCTGGGGGTAGGCCCATTGCCCCAAGTGGAGCAACTGAAGTCTGCTAGCGTTGTTAAAAGGAGTGCACGTTGAGTTCTGCAATACATTTGATAGCGATCCGTTCGCCTGGTCAGTTGGCAGCTAATGCGGCGTGATCACTGTGTGCCGGGTTTTATTGTGACGCTGAGAACTGTGTAAACTGTTTGACGTGCAGAATTGACCGTGGTTATAGTGCTGAAGGTCTTTAGGACAGTATAGCTGTAAGGGAATGTAGCTTAAAGTACCATTCAATCTGAGGACACATTTAAGCTCTAATTGAATTTGTTGTGTCTTACATTTAATGAACTTCTTCGGCAATTTGGGCACACATCAAACACAAGCGTAATCGCACCTGTTTATGCCGTCGAGTCCGTTAACGTTTCATTCTATTTTTAGCTCAGAGTTGCTCGTACAGTAAACACTGAGCGGAGTCGTTAAATTACTTGATATAAACACCACGTGTGCTGAACTGGATTCTCTAAATGAGCCATAGCTGAACTTGTATATAGCATTTCGTAACCATCTGAAGTGTGTGTGTGTTTTTTTTAACAGATACAGCAGTTTAGGGCTTTTAAACATCGTAGGCATACTTCGAAGACAGCCGTATTACCGCAAATCTGCCCACGGCAGTGTACATTAAAGCTACGTGCAACAGAGAAGAATAAAATCTGCAAAACATTAAAAAAAAAATAATTTTCGCGTGGTTTCGACAAGTTAAGTTTACATCTTCAGAGCTCAGCTTTAACTGTGTTGGTCTGTGATTTTAGACCATACGACCATTGGCCGTAAGGTCCAATATCACAGATCGTCACACATACGATGGTTTGATTAGAGAGTGCACGGTGGGCCTGTGGGGAGCATCCAACTGCTCTCTGAACTGTAGTGCCCATTGAGCTGAGAACGGGACCTGCTACATTGAGGACGGAACATGTACACAGAGATGTAGGGACGGATGGAACGGGCCAGAATGTGCCGGGAAGCGTAAGCTCTTTATGTCATGGCCGACATTAAGTTACTGCTGTTGCTGCTGCTGCATTGTGGTTGCTGTTTTTGACATTGACGTTTGTGTTAAATTGCCAACTTCATAGTGACTTTAAAGTTTACTTATTGGCTTACTTGTGAAGAAAAAGTGAACCTATGTACTGGGCCAGTGGTCGTCTCTCGGCCGTCGTCCCCTCCGCCGTCCGTGGTAAACGTTGTGATTTTCTTGGAGACTATTCAATCCACAGTCTTTAAACTTGTCCTAAGGATACTTTGTGGCAAGACCTTTCTAAACATACCAGTTTGAGTGACCTTTCTTAAAGGTCACAGCGGATCAGGAAATTGGTTAAAAATAGCATTATTTTGACAAAATGTATGTTTTCGAAACTTCTAACCCAAACTTGGTACAAAGACACTTGATGGTAAGACCTATGCATACTAATTTGGTTGACCTCTCGGAAAGGTCAAAGGTCACAAGAGATCGGGAAATCGGTTAAAAAGTAGCCGTATTTTGACAAAAGATGCTTTTTCTTTAAAAACTATTTACAACTTCAAACCCACAGGTTAAAGGTCACATGAGATCAGGGAATAGGTTAGAACATAACCATTTCGTACCCAATGTTTTCTCAAGTACTATTTACAGCTTCTATCCCAATCCTGGTACAGAGATACCTGATGGTAAGACCTTTGTATGCATGCTAATTTGGATGACCCTTTGGAAAGGTCAGAGTCACAAAAAAAATCAGCAAATGATGTCTATTTGTTGTAGAATTTATTTTTTCAGTATTTTTGCGAACTTTTCCACCAGATGTAGCAGAAAGGTAGGTAATGATAAGACCGTTCTATACATACTATTTTGGTTGACTACTCATGAAGGACAAGGATCATGGGTGGTGGACAAAAGTTAAAAATGCGTAAATTTTGAGAAAACATGGATTTTGCAGGTACAAAAGCCAACACTTTTGTTTTGTTACAACACGTGCATATTTCAGTGAGCTGTCGGAAAGGTCACAGTCACAAAGGTTAGATTAAGTATGTTGATTGGTCATATACGTGCGCCTTTTGCCATTCTTATTTCTGTTCTGAACAAAAGTGCGAAGTACAAGTTTGAAACTGTAATGTCGCACTATTTTCATGTACCCTATATGTTGTTTTGCGACAAAAGGGACACACTGTTCCATAAAGGGTCTGTGATAACTTTTTTATGTTTTAGATAGTATGAATAGAAACCAAAATTCTTTGAATTTCTGCTGGCTGTTCTTGATTTTAACTGGTGTGTTTTTGTAGTGTTTGTATGCTATACGTTGTGTGTTGCCGGCTATTGGCCTTCTTGACATGATACAACTTTTGTATTCAATTTACTGTGTTAGGTGTCTATTTGTATAGCGGACATATCGCAAGCGACATCAAATCGCAACAACTCTAATTAACTTATATTATAGAGGCGCGGTGTCGCCTGTCGCAGACACAAGGCGTATTTCGTACCTACCGTTCAGCTACTGTTTTGCCGTGTCGCCTACCGCGCCGCTGTCGCTTACTATATATGGAAACAGTTCTTAACTCATTCAGTCCCGACACACCACAGCAAGATATGGCTCGACCATGATAGTTCAAAGGGTAGTGCGAGAATAGCTTGACACCTATAGGCGCCAAGCTATTCTGGCACCACCCTTGAACTATCATGGTCGATCTGACTCCTAAATTGTAATGCAGTCCTCAGAGGACAACTCCAGACTGTGGATATTTGGTACCTGGCACGCAATGAGTTAGGGCGGGCGTTACTCGCGTGATTTCTTTACATGTTTGGAAATACATGAACTTAAGCTGACTTATTTATACTTAACATTCCAGAGACCGCCACGCACAGTTCAAACGCAGCAGGTATTGTGGGTGGTTTATTTGGCGCTCTCATTGTCGTCGCCATTATGGTTGTTGTCGTCATCATCATCTTCAGGTAATAATAATAATAATAATAATAATAATAATAATAATAATGAGTACTTGTATAGCGTCTAACCTCAGAAATTACAGCTCTAGGCGCTTAACAAAAGCTAATTGTACAAAAATAACTAATCACAAAAGCCCAATTCACAAAATGCATATTTTTAAATTGAAAACAAATTATGTAGATATGCTTTCATTTTCTGATATGTTGTCAGGGAACAAAAAAAAAAAAAAAACCTGCAGTCTACAGCTTTGTAGTTTTCGAGATACAGTAAAATGATAAAAATAGCCACTCCTGTCAGTTCGCACCTGACAAATATAAAAACCGTTTCATTTGCGTGAGGCATATAGACTTCAACCCCTTTTATTTTTACCAGTAAAACTTGGACACAACACAACTGCAAGAGGCAGAAATCTTCATGAGCCCCCGCAGTTGCGGGGGCTCATGAGGATCTATGCCTCTTGCTGATGTGTCCAAGTTTCTTGGACGGCTGGGCCCATTTGGCGTTAACCCATTCAGCCCTGACGCACTGCAGCGGGAGATGGGTCGACCATGATAAATCAAGGGCAGTGCCAGAATACCTTGGTGCCTGTCACTGCCAAGCTAATCTGGCACTGCCCTTGAATTATCATGGTCGATCCATCTCCTGCAAAAGGTGCATAGTCGTTAGATGACGCCTCCGAAATTTGTGAAATACGTGTGCCGAGCTGAGTGAGTTAAACAAACAATTGTGTTGTAGGCAAAATGTGCGATGGTTACAGGCAGAGCAAGGCTCATGTTCATGCTCTCAAAGGCGTCATATCTTTGTTAGTTCTCTTCTATTTATAAAAGAGACTTTTTAGGATGTCTCGCGATGGAGCAAATTCAAAACAATGCCCATGACGACAAAGGCGGCCAGGTCTGAAAGTCTCACAACTAAAGTAACCAGATAAAAATTACCTCATGTCTAGTTACGCTGACCTCGCTGCGGAACGTCTTTTTGGCAGGAAACGCCGTGTGTGTGTGTGTGTGTGTGTGTGTGTGTGTGTGTGTGTGTGTGTGTGTGTGTGTGTGTGTGTGTGTGTGTCTGTGTGTGTGTGTGTGTGTGTGTGCGTGCGTGCGTGTGTGTGTGTGTGTGTGTGCGTGCGTGCGTGTGTGTGTGTGTGTGTGTGTGTGTGTGTGTGTGTGTGTGTGTGTGTGTGTTTGTGTGTGTGTGTGTATAAACACGATAATCTCCGTGGTTTGTGTACGTACAAGCTTAAAACTTGGGGACCTATTTTGACCATGTGGTGCCTAGGAGAACCTCCGAGCATATTATAATTGGATGTCTCACTGAAGGGCTAAAAGACCGTCTACAGAAAGCCGGTTTACCACATTAGAGTCCGTAATTTTTGTCATATTCACTTGAAATATTGGATATCGCTAGATTGGAGACAGACAGTGGATAAGTTCGTTAGCCAGCCTTGTATTTTTTCAGCTTTTTTCAGTAAAAATTAATTTTTTGCATAAAAAATTTAAAAAGTAAAATACCTCAGCTTCTTGAGAAAGTCAGACGTAAAAGCAGAAATTTCGCCAACACGCAGACATCGACGCAATACTCTAGAGATTACGTATTTAGCGTTCGCGCACACACACAGACGCGCTTTCAGCAGAGGATGCGCGTGTACAGTAGAATATCTTGTATCTAGGTGAAGTCAACCTCCTTTCACACACATTATTGAGACTGGAAGTTGCACTGAGAAATTCTACTTTTGTCACCATTGATTCTCAAGTCTGTAAGGCAAAGTTGAACTCATATCACGTAAAATATAAAGGTATAAAAACTAATGAAAAATGACGTTTTTCAAACCAGTGACGCGTATGAACTGTGCCCCTTATAAAGTTCACTGGGAGGCTTTTTCAATAGGAGATATTGCAACATCCGAGTCGGGTCAAAGACAACAGGTAGAGACGGGGACAGCTCGCATATAAAAGGGACATTGTGGGTTTTGGCTTTCATATAGAAGTGGCTTTGTGGGTTATGGCTCGTCCCATCTTGTTTCTATTTACAGACGCCGGCGGCGTGCGAAAAGGAGAGACTCAGCGGACGAACTGAGAGCAATAACGGACACTGGCTCCCCACACCTGCCATCCATCACACAGCCAGGTAGCACAGATTGCGTATTTAGCACAAGACTTAGGCTTACTCTTTAGGTATACAATAGCGTTGAACCCTTTGAATGTCGGTACAACTTTTTTTCGCGGTGATTCCTGCAGGAATCACCACGACAAAAGAACTACCGACATTCAAAGTGTTAAGAAAAGATGTGTCGGTTTGTATGGCATTTACTTTTTATTTTTTTCATAGGTTCCTTGTCACATTATTGTTTATACTCACAGACAGTTATAATGAAATTAATAACGCACATTATTCAAGAATGTATTCCAAGGAGAGTAGGTAAAAACACTGTCAGGGGAGAGAATTGTGCATTATTGACCTATGATCATAGATCTACTTTGGTCAAAGCACAAAAGAAAAGGATAGGAAAGAGGGGTGCGCTAAGTAAGTGACTGGAAGCAAAGCATTTGAAAGCCCCTGACAGTGCTTTTACCTACTTTACTTGGTAGACTTCCTAAATTATTACCACTGACAGTCTCCCCTTTTCTGTGCATTATTCACGTTGCTTATAAACGTTTATCAGAAGCTGAGGAGATAAACCGCAGCAAGCATGACAAACCAAGAGTTACTATCAAGCCGATGAAGAGGAATGGTGCTGACACCGAGGAACCAACCGCTGTGCCCATATATGGTAACATATCACAATCTTCTTTCATCGGAGAAACCGACGGAACCCACGACCTTCCACCGGCTCTTCCTCCTAAACCTCGTGGTATCGGAAGCTCGGAGAAAGCCTACAAAAACCTACCCAATGCGCAAAAGGCCATCGGGCCGAGGTCGGCCGCCGTTGGCCCGCGCACAGCTGTGCACGGGCCAACGGCGGCCGACGTCGCCCCGATGGCCTTTGCGCACAGCGTTATACCACGGTCACCACCACAAGGTCAGCCTTCTGCTGGGTCCGCGGCCGAGAATTCACATCACAGAGAAGGATCCGTTCGCGCGGTGACGTTAGGAGACGATGCCGATGATCTGTCTGAGATTCTAGTCGAGGAAGAGGATGACGTCAACAACACTGAGGATCTGTACGCCGTGTACAAGAACACCAGACCTCAAGTGAACGCCCTGCAGCAGTACCTCATTGACGCTCTGGCCTCTTGGGAGCTCAGTGGACAGTTTAGAGTGAGTATAGCATGCTGTAAGTGTGGGCTGAATAAAAACGATTGACCTGTTACCTTTGAGACCGTAAATTTGTCAGTGTCTTCAGTGGTGAATATCTGATCATTATCCCACTGTCGGCATAGATGTCTTTGATCTTTACGCATGTCTACAGTTATAGGCCTAGTGTTGACGATGTGTCAGATGACGACAAACGTTCTTTATCGTGTTCCGCGAACATGCCCTACCTTCCGCCCAATTGGCGCCGATCCGAGTGTAGGTCCATTGATTATGTCGATGATAGTCGCAACATATGCATCACAGAGCATCAATATGCTCGTCCAGGCGACTGTTTCCTTCACCGCCTTGCCCATTGCATTTGCTTGGTTGTAGCTTACAAGATCTACACTTTTTATCTGATTTTTTTATGTATCAATGCATGCATGGTGCTACATTTCACTCTTGTCATTAACTAAAGTGTATATAAAATAAATACTATCACTGAATAGTTAAATATCTTCTGGCTGATCCATAATAATGAACATGCTGAGTGTTTTTCGACGCTTAACCAACATTTTCAGTGGAAATTCGCAATCCGACCAGGGCCTCATTGGGCGTAAATTTAAAAAAAAAACGTTTAGGGTTTAACGTCCTTTGTCCACCAAGAAGATGATTTCAAAGACGGGGCACCGAAAGAGGTCTAAACAAATTTTGACCCAAGCTGGATTCGAAACCGGGATCTTTCGGTGAAGAGGCAAACGCCCTAGCATCGAGCCACCCAGCTCCCCTTGGACGTAACTAGACGGTAGGTCATAATTGAATTTGTTTCGACGAATAAAGTGCATAAAAAGCCCGGACAAACACACGATATCACGTGTTTGTCCGGACTTTTAATTCACTTGTATTCGTCGAAACACGTGCAATTATGACCTATTTCTGATTTCCGAATAACTTCTATTCAGGCGCGGCATGCAGCGGAACGCGATACAAAACTGTTGACGTCACGGTAGAACTCAATACGGAATTTGGGTCACAGCTGCGGTTCTTTGTGTTGTGGATTATTATTATTGTAAGGGTTAATATAATATTTCTTTTAAAAAGTATGCAAAACGCGTGTGTATGCTCTGTCGAGTCAACCCAAGCGTCAAACCGGCATGACATGAAACAGGGATCACATGACGGTGGGAAAAATGCGTTAAACCTTGGGTGGTGATGATTTACGAGTCTCGACTTACTTTTTGACACACAGCTCTGACTCCTCAGCAAAGCCTCGGAACCGGAGCTCATGTTGTAAAAGCAAGTCTCGGCTCGCGAATCATCAGCACAATAAGCCTACGTCTATTATCTACATACAGCAGGAGATGGGTCGACTATGATAATTCGAGGGTAGTGCCAGATTAGCTTGGCGCAAGTCGGCGCCAAGCTAATCTGGCACTACCCTTGCATTATCCTTGTCGATCCATCTCCTGCAACAGGTGTATAGTCGTTTGATGACGCCTCCAAAATTTGAGAAACACGTGCGTCGGGCTGAATGAGTTAAATAAATATTAGACTTGTGTTACCACACATGGCGTAACTTATTTTGCCTACATTTCTCTTGATAAAGCAAGTAGTCCGTATTATTCGAGCACGGTGTTTGTGTAGTCTTTTTTGTACAGTGCCGCTTTGCTTACTTTTCTTGTAAGATTCAGGCCATTAATTGAACATAAAGGGGGTATTTTTCTAAAAGAAAAGATGCCAGTTTGTGGTGTAAATACTGACGCTTATTTGAACCAATTCATTTTCCCGACAATGTACACAGGAATGCTGGCAATCATCGCTCTCTTTGTCTCTCTGCACAGAAGTTCGCCAAGGGAATGAAACTCCCCCACAATGACGGGATGACTGATGAGAACGTGCGCAAGAACCGCTTCAAGGCCATGTGTGCATGTACGTGTCAGCTTTTACGATATTTTCCCCGGTACGACGTTCTCGACCTTCTGTCAATGTCTCCGCATTTTCAGTACTAAGTACATGCGTTGTGACGTGCATGTGTTTCCTGACATTTTCAGTACTAAGGAGATAAGATAAGATAAGATAAGATCAGAAAAGATAGAACTTTATTGCCATATTTAAAAATGCATTAGGAAATCATCTCTGTGCCGCGCAACATAAAAAGGACGTAAAACACACATAAAATATAATATAATATGCCTTGTGATGTGCATGTGTTTTCTGGCATTCGTGCACAACTCGTGACAACACTGTTGCAGAGTGTACATTTTTCATTTTAGCTGGCATCTATTGGTTTTCCCATCGGTTGTCAAATATATTTTAGGTTATGGCTAATTTGGCATTTTACAATAACTTTGGCGGAAATCCCTTTTCTTGTTGCTGTTGTTTGTTTGTTGCTGGTTGGTATTTGTTGTTGTTGTTGTTGCTTTTCACTTTGACATTAGTGAGGTTGTATTTCCATGGTTGGTTTTGTTTTGTGTTGCTTTTCTCTATGGTGAGGTTGTATTTCCAATTCTCTGGTTGTTTGTTTCTTGTCAGACGACTTCAATCGAGTGCACCTCAACAGACCGAAGGGTGACCCTGAGTCAGACTACATCAACGCTTCCTACATTAAGGTATGCATTCAATGTTAGATTATACACGTTTTGCCTGTATCAGTCATTTAAAAATATTTTAACCGTTTATGTGATGATTGACATCTGGCCTGTGTATCACAGCACCGACGCCAATTTAGGTTACTAACGAGCTCTTAACAGAACATAAAGATCGTATTGATGATTTTTCAGTAACGTCTATTCGGTATTATTGCCATTTTCTTGCAGCGTTTAGAAAGTCTATGTGTGCGCTTCATGTGAGGTGATGTGATTTATTTTCTGTATTTTGTGAATGTATTTATTTTGTTTCGAGTTTTTTATACTGTAAAAATCTGTCTTACGGTGGCATTCAATACCCTTCAAAAGATCAAAGTATTTTGATTGGACTTGTGACAGTGGAAAAGGAGCGTATTTCAAACAATGATTCCGGTTCTTCTTTCAATCTAAAGGGTTACCGAGGAGACGAGCAGTACATCGCCACTCAAGGCAAGTGAATTTCCAAAAAATGTTTACGTAACCCTTTGGCTGTCGGTAGCGGATTTTGTCGCGATGATTCCTGCAAGAATAACAACATCCTGACGTCCTGCAGGAATAACAACATCCTGACGTCCTGCAGGAATAACAACATCCTGACGTCCTGCAGGAATAACAATATCCTGACGTCCTGCAGGAATAACACCACCCTGACGTCCTGCAGGAATAACAACATCCTGACGTCCTGCAGGAATAACAACATCCTGACGTCCTGCAGGAATAACAACATCCTGACGACCTGCAGGAATAACAACATCCTGACGTCCTGCAGGAATAACAACATCCTGACGTCCTGCAGGAATAACAACATCCTGACGTCCTGCAGGAATAACAACATCCTGACGTCCTGCAGGAATAACAACATCCTCACGTCCTGTGGGAATCACCTGGACAACACGCGCTACCGTCAGCCAGAGGGTTATTATCGGTCAAGATCTTGCGGCGAAACATTCCTTAAGATTTGTCTCGACGTGCCAGTGTGATACGTTCTCTCACGCGACTTTGACCGGCGTCCCTAAGACCCTGTGCTTCCTGGAGAGGTTACGGTGACGACGAACGACCCCCAATGACGAACGAACGCAAAGTCATGACGCATAACCAGCCAGATCTATGCCTCTTGCAGATGTTTGGAGTGTTGTTTTCGCCGATGCTGATTATCCGCCGTGGTTTCACTGTCGTACGTTTTTGTGAGTCGTTCGTTGCAAATGAAGCCTCACTATTGGATCAGCCGAGGGTAGTGGCCAGATCATTCTTAGGCTCAATAGCCCTTTGTGCTCTCACGTCTCATTCATCAGAGTGTTGCGTGAGTGGTTTCGTTCTTCCATCGACGCATACAACGATTAGCAGTGGTTGACACACGCTGTGTAGTTTT
Source organism: Semisulcospira habei (assembly GCA_036245525.1). Taxonomy (NCBI): domain Eukaryota; kingdom Metazoa; phylum Mollusca; class Gastropoda; family Semisulcospiridae; genus Semisulcospira; species Semisulcospira habei. The sequence goes on along the minus strand of BTPG01000003.1, from coordinate 250,338,656 downwards.
AATGCTGCACGATTTGTGTGTGTGTGTGTGTGAAAAAATAATATTGTTCTTATGTACTGCAGGTCCACTTGACAACTGTGTGGCTGACCTGTGGTGGATGGTGTGGCAGGAGAAGGTTACGCAGATGGTCATGCTGACTAACATCAAGGAGGACGGAAAGGTATGTTAAAACGTTAACTCATTCGAGACGTGCCGCCTCCGGATACGCGGCATAGGCCGCGTATCCGGAGGCCGCACGTCTCGAATAAGTTACACGTTTAGGACTTAACGTCTTTTGTCCACCGGTAAGGTATTTTTTAAAAAAAATCGCACACGCAGGAAACTTAGCGTAGGAACGAATAAACACAACAACTGACCAAAACGTGAACCAGTAATTGAGAAACAAGTAGAGCTCACACGTGCTATTTGTTTTTATTACAGGCAGAAAGATTTTGCTCACTTAAAAATTGACCATGTGGCTCTCGCTAGCGGTTTTGTCGTGATGATTGTAGGAATCATCTCAAGAAAACCGCACAAGAGGGCTGAATGGTTGAACGTGACACACAGTTTCTGTGCTGCCTTGGGATTTTGGACCGTTTATATCAACACCGTTAGGTCCTCTATAACAAAACAGCCATCATGTGCAAAATATGAATATAAAAATCGTTTTTCTTATACAATTTGGCGATTGCCTCAGAAACGAAAGTATTTGCCAAAAATGATGAAACTTGCCAACGTTGTCCAGGACAAATGCGCAGAGTACTGGCCAGCATCGGGCAAAACGCAGACGTACGGTCACGTGACAGTGAGGGCGCTTGAAGTTCAAGACAGGTCTGATTACGTCATCCGGCCATTCCTGCTCAAGGCCAAGGGGGTGAGAATGCATCCACACTAAGAACATTGGATCTTTGCTTCGATTGTGTTTAGCATAAGACCAACAAGTCCGGCAAATACTTAGGGCTCAGGTGCAGGTCACTGAAATAAGCAACTGTTCAAATGTTCTAACATGCGTAAAGATTTGGCTTAAATAGCTGCAAAATCCATGTTTTCTCAAAATGTGTGCCCTTTTTACATTTTTGTGAACTGTCCGTGACCCTTGGCCATTGTGAGTAGTAAATCAAATTAGTATACATAGAAAGGTCTTATAATCAAATTCTGCAATTTGGTTAAAACGTTTTGCGAAAATTCTGATAAAATCCAAAATTCTACGAAACTAGGCATTTATCGTCTCATTTGCCGATCCCTCGTGACCTTGATCTTTCCGAGGGGTCACCCAAGTTGGCATAATGAAGGTTATCCCATCAGGTGTCTTTGTATCCGTTTTGGATGTAAGCTTTAAAAGTTACTTGAGGAAAAAAGAAAACAAAAACGATCATTGTCAACACAAGGTCTCATGTTACCTGTTTCCTGATCGCTCGTGACCTTAATCTTTCCGAGGGGTCATCCGAATTAGTATGCAGATACAGGTCATACCATCATGTATCTTTGAACCAACTTTGGTTTTGAAGCTGTGAATAGTATTTGAGAAAGAAATGTCAAAATATGGCTATTGTGGACCTATTTCCTGATCCTATCCTTCAAGTGAGGTAATTCAAACTGGTATGTTTAAAACGGTCTTGCACAAGGTGTCTTTGGGCCAATTTTTAAGACTGTTGCTTGAATAGTGTCAGAGAAAATGTCAACGTTAAAATTTACCAAGGACGACAGCGAACGCCGAACGGACGACGGACGGACAACCCATGGCCCACTACATAGACTTACTTTTGCTACTGCACTTGAGCCAAAAGCTACTTTTTGTTTTACCGTGTCTGGTTGTCATGCGGGAGCCCTCATCTTGTCTGTTTGTCATAACAATTGAATACCAGACACACGCAAACTTACAAATCGCACACTAAAAACAGGAAACGTAGTGCCGCCTTTGCGTGATATCTTCACTAAATCCAGACCATAGAGGTGACAGTTACAACACAATTTATTAACTCATTTAATCCCGACAACCACAACCAGATGTGGCTCCACCATGATAGTTCAAGGGTGGTGCCAGAATAGCTTGGCGCCTATAGGCGCCAAGCTGTTCTGGGACCATCCTTGAACTATCATGATCGATCTGTCTCCTGAATAGTAATGCAGTCCTCAGAGGAATACTCCAAAATATGGGGATTTCGTACCTTAGACGCAATGAGTTAAATGTTCAGGTTATAACTTTTCTCCAAAATAAACATGGGTACAGACAAAACAGGGATACAGACAAGCATACCATACTCCACTTATATTTTCTTTCGGTGAGATGCATAGCTGTCTGTATTTATCTTAATGTTTATTTTTTTGTAATACCCGAGCATTTTTGTGCTTGTCTTTTCTAAGCCTGCTTATTTCTTTGCTGGATAAATGTACTGTTTTATGGACCTTATATTGCTAATGCGATTACATTGAATACGGTTGTCACTTAGGAGCCGAATACTTGTATGTGCAGTCTAAATGTCGAAAATTATCTTTCTATAGATAGATGGAACATTTTAGGATGAAGGGTATTTAATAGCATGCCAATGACGTCATAGGCTGGAAGGATCAACCTCCTAAAACTGAAGAAATAAAGATAAAAATTATGTCATGGCTAGTTGCTCTACTTTTCCACGCTGTGGTGTAAAATCATACACTACTACGCACGCACTCTTGTGCGTATAGTCGAGTACAGTAAGTTGGATGGTAGTAATACTCTTTACCCTAATTCAACATGTTTTATATTCAATGGTAAAAATAAGGGTGAAAGCTTTTACGTGCTTCTGCACTTTTCATTTTCTGTACTTGTCTTTTTACTTGTGTGTGTGTGTGTGTGTGTGTGTGTGTGTGTGTGTGTGTGTGTGTGTGTGTGCGTGCGTGCGTGCGTGCGTGCGTGTGAGTGTGTGTGTGTGTGTGTGTGTGTGTGTGTGTGTGTGTGTGTGTGTGTGTGTGTGTGTGTGCGTGTAAACCCGCAAATGTCGGATATATAATGCCCCTTTATGGGAAGTCGGTTGACCCAGATTAGAGTTCGTAAATTTGGTCATTTTTTCTTTAAAGGGAACGCCAAGTCTGACGCCAAATGGGCCTAGAAGACATTTTTTTTCCCATTCCAAACCTTTCTGATTAAAATACGTTTGTTTCAACGATTTTTCCAATGACTGGAGGACGACATGTTGATCTTAGCAGACGAATTTCTAGCGGGTAGTGAGTGACGTCTGGATACCCATTTACAAAAATGCCGCAGTGCAAAACCTCTGGCTATTTCAACTGGCAAAGCGGAGGCGATGAGAAGAAGAGCTTCTACCATGTTCCGAATCCGAAAAAATAGTCTGCCGAAGATACGGAAGCGTTGCCAAGCATGGCTGAAAAAACATGAGAAACAGAAAGCTGCCGGGAAAAGTGAGCGAATACAAATGGAAGAATGCTCATTTCGTGTGCGATGACCACATTACTCCTGACTGATTGGAAGGCACATGTTGCAGCAGTAAAGCTGCTTCGCTCAACTTTCATGGTATAAAAAAAAATAAAAAAATAAAAAAAATAAATAAAAAAAAAATTAAAAAAAACCACCACAACCTTATGAAAGGCGCCTTCCGGACAAGAATCGACACTACCTGCGTTGACAAGAAAACTGGTCATGCTGATCGGCAGCGAAAGACTGAGAGTGAGACAGACTCTGCACATTATTCAAGGCATGACAAGTGTCCAAGGAAGAAACTTGTGGCCAGGGCAAGTGCGCAAAGTCCATCGGACCGATGTCGGCCGTCGTTGGCCCGCGCACGCCTGTGCGCGGGCCAACGGCGACCGATGTCGGCCCGATGGCCTTTTGCGCATTGAGAAGTCGGCCTTTTTATGTTTGTGCCAGATCTGCGGTGAGTGGTAAATAGAGTGGATGAAGCAAACGCGCAGCGGCACTAGTGTTTGCCCTTGACTTAGTTGCTTGCTTTCCGATACGGTGACGTCACAATGCGAACAAACATGGCGCACCCCATAGTCTGCTCTGGTTGCATTTTCAACGCCTTCTTATATCCAAATGAAAGCGCAGATTGAGAAGTTCGCATTGATTTACATTTCTTCTTGATAAGACAGGTTGATTAAGCTCAATTGTTGGTCCGACTTGTCGTTCTCTTTAAAGTTTGGACAAAGTTAGCCGTTGGAGAAAGATATTGGTTGAGCTCGTCAGCTCAATTTGTGCCTTTTTAACTTTTAACTCTTCAATTAATTCTTTGCAGAAAAAAAATAAAAAGTCGAAAACCTCGAAGTCTGGAGAAAATGACACAGTGACGGTGAGTAAAAGCAACAACTTCGTTACCAGGCAGACAATGACGCAATTTTCTAGGATGACACAATTCTCTCTCTCTCTCTCTCTCTCTCTCTCTCTCTCTCTCTCTCTCTCTCTCTCTCTCTCTCTCTCTCTCTCTCTCTCTCGAATAAAGATTCATTCTCATTGTCATTGTCTCTCTCTCTCTCTCTCTCTCTCTCTCTCTCTCTCTCTCTCTCTCTCTCTCTCTCTCTCTCTCTCTCTCTCGAATAAAGATTCATTGTCATTGTCATTTTCTCTCTCTCTCTCTCTCTCTCTTTCTCCGCCATCTTGACTGTGCGCACCGCGTGTAAGTTTCTCTGCATTCAATTGGATACTGTGCTGGCAAAGTTTACTCTGCAATTATGATTCTTGGCAGACTGTTTGTGCTTAGTGAATTCTCTGATAAGGTGTAGTTTCAGGACTGTGAACTTCATATTTCACACTCATTTTCCGAAATTAAGTTACTGCACTGCGCTTGTAGGGAGGCCAGCTTGCCAGCCGGTCGGCCTGGCAGGCGGGAGTCTTGTTACATCCCCCGCGCGAGCATCATGCAGCTTTGACCCAGTTTCTCTGCTCGCCTGGAACAAACCTTAAAGTGTGCCGTACTAGCGCTGGGCCAAACAGCCGTGATAAACATGTCGACACACCAAGCGTAAGCTGATTATGGCACCGCCACCATCCTTCCACTATGCGCCCGACAACACGCTCCACAGCGGCTAACTCTAGACTTTCACTGGAAAGAATAACTAAAACAAATGACCCGATACAAGTGACCTTTGAGACTGAGGGCTGGAAGTTACCCCTGTGGAGAAAAGCTCTACATTCTTTCTACGTGGATGTACCTCTGCCCCCTGGTGTCACCCTCCTATGGAGAGACAGGAATCAGCACCACGAGAACCTGACAGTCTCTGCTCCGGCCGATTCGTCTTATCCCCAAGGACTGTTTGAAACAATTATCCAGTTGTTGAATGGGGACCGGAAACTGATCACAGTAACACTGTATTACACCACCGGGACCGGTCTAGCCCAAGGTAACTGCTGCCAAACTTGGGTTGACGAGGAGTTTGAAGCCTTGAGGGACAGTGTTACCAAGATGGCCAGCAGTCTGCTCACCCAACCCACTCCAGCCGGCGACCCGGCTTCACCCTCCCTCGCTAATCCTGTTACGGATGAGTGCCCCCAGGCCGAAGCGACGGACGCATTGAACCCCGAGCAACTCACCGCCACGCGAGATGAACCCGCGCAGCCACCCGTGAGTGACTTGTCACTGGCGGCTCGGGACTCGACTATTTGTATTAGTGACCTCACTCTCATAACTCTGCCAACCGTGACCCCTCCCCGCTCCGGCGACGCGACTGTCAACACGCCTGATCAGGTCACGAAGCGCCCTGATTGTATCACTCCCCTCACCTCTAGTGTCACCAATCCAGCGTGCATGCTCCAGATGCAGAAACAGCTGGAGATTAACTCGGCCACCATCCGCACTCTGACAGCCGCTTTGGAGGAAACACGCAGGGAGCTGTCAGAGCTGAAATCCCGCTGTGCCGCTATATACGACCTACAGGCGCAGCTCGACACCCACGCCCGAGACAGCGACGTAAAAATAAAAAACTGCTCCAGAGCCACCGACAAATTCGTCACAGAGGCCATCAACTCGTCACTAGAGCCTGTGACGAAGAAACAGCAAGGGCTCGCTGATCGCGTGAACCAGCTGACCTCCTCCAGAGACAGCCATGCTAGTAAGCTCCACGAGATCGAACGGCAGGTAAAGGCGCTTACCCCAGCCGCAGAACTACATGCCAATCCGGCTCCTGCCGCTACTCCCACGGCTCATACTGCGCGTCCCTCAAACAATTCATCACCATCCGTCCATTCGCTGTCTCCTAGCTGTAATGTTCAGCACACACCACACCCTGACATCACAGTGAAAAATATGTTCGCTGTCCTGTCTGAAGGCGGCGAGAAACAGCAGGACTCTGGTGCCGGTATTGGTGCTGGCAAGAAGCAGCACAACTCTGGTGATGATGTCGATGCCGGTGATGCCACCACAGCTAACGCCGCCAAGGACTCCCGTGAATTCAGCCAAGGCCGCTCGAATTCCTCTTCGAGCACCCCGTTATGCAACCTGCGAGCCCAGACCGTTAAAACTGATGTCGATCGTTTACTTATCGGCGACTCGGTTCTGAAATGGGTTGACGCGCAGAGGATGTCTGTTGACGGAGTAAAGGTACAGAATCTGTCTGTGTCGGGGCTGAGCGTCAGTGAACTCGCTGAGTGGCTCCGTGAACAGCCAACGATGCCACACATTCGCCTGGTGACATTCCACGTCGGCATCAACAGTTGCAGACAGCAGGGCCCCGTCACCAAGCAGGCGTGGATGCACCTCATCCGCCTCCATTCCTCCGTCTTCCCCAAATCCCGTATTCAGGCCTCTTCAATCATGCCCCCGAGAGGTCAAAACCACCCCCTCTTCGCCCCCGCCTCCGAATCTAATGATGCCCTTAGGGAGGCCTGTGATCAGATGAAAATTCTGTTCATCGACAACACCCCCACCTTCCTCACAGCCAACGGAGCACCAAGGAAAAAGCTGTACCAGGATGGCATTCACCCCAGTCCTGTCGGTGCCATGAAACTAGCCATGAACATCCGCTTTGCGGGTGCTCCACGCCGCCCCCAAAACACACCTGAGGCAGGTGCTCTACGCCGCCCCCACAACACACCTGAGGCAGGTGAAAACCGACAAGTCAGTGGCAGTAGGCAGCCCAGAAACTATCATCGCCAGGACAGCCATCATGACGCTTCTCCCCGGGGCGTCGGTCATTTTCCCAAATATCAAGAACTGGCACGCCGAAACCGATACAACCCCCACACCGGTCCCGGTTCTCTCCACGAACGTGAGCAGGGTCATGGCGGGCCCTTAATGACGTCACACCACGGCCCGGCCCCAGCGCGACCATACAACCACTCGTCTGGCCACGCCCCTTCACATTTCGCTGACCAAGGACACGCCAGGCCGCACATCGCGTCACAAGTGGACTTCCCCAGCATGCCGCAGGCTAGTGGGTACGCACCCGCCGGTCACCCGTTTGCTGCGCCCGCCACAAGCCCCCGAGGGTGGGAACAATCAGGAATAACGGGCAACCCTAGCCACGATTCAGCCCAGGCCATGCAGATCATCGCCCAACTACTGCTGCCTTTTCTACCGAAGTACTAATTGTCGGCTAATCACTTGTAATGCGTGTGAGCGTTGCTTGTGAGTATCCGATACACTATCCCTTAGCCTTGATAATCGGAAATACTAATTATCGGTTACTCATTTGCAGCGAGCATGAGCGCTGCACGTGACTCTCTGGTAATAATCCAATATCTATACCCCTCATTTGTCTTGATAAAATCCGAAATAGTAATTACTGGTTACTCATACGCGGCGCGCATGCGCGTTGCTTATGACTATCTGATAATTATGTAATGTTAGTGTGCACACGAAGAGACGTTAACCGCGTTACATATGGAAGTTTGAACGGTGCCTTTATCTCATATTACGACTCGACACTTGATTATAGTTTGTGACTATCATCAGACTTTTCCTATCGGAACATTTCATTTTGCCTTTTTATGTCGTTAGTGTGTGTGCACGGTCGTGCCTCTTGACAAGATTAGACTGTTGGCCAGTGGTGACTGTTGCACGGGCTGTGTTGCTAATGACATTGTCCACAGGTTTTGGTGTACAAGTACAAGGCACTATCCATATGATAAAGTCACAGGTCTTACGTGATTGTGACTTAATTATTGAAAAGCGCAACGCGTGACTTAGTTTGTGCGCTGTGCCACATCTATACTAAGAATCAGAGGTCACTTAAAACCTCTGCACTCAAATCGCTGGGCGAGTGGAAAATAGTCTTTTCCGCTGGCTCTGTGGTATAGATTGTGCAGATTCGTTGACATTATCAGCGCAAAACTGGACATTATCTTGTTTGCAGTGAAAACGCGCTATTGCTTTAATTTGTTTTATTGCACTGTCAGTTTATCAAATTATTTTGTGTAGTTCTCTTTGACGGTTCACCTTTACCTATCCGGTTTGCTTTGATTGTTACTTTTGTGTGTGTGTGTGTGTTTCTTTTGTGTTGTGAGACAGTTTACATTCTTTTTGTGTTATAATCTTTTATGCCTGTGCTAGCCTCAATGGCGAAAGCGAGCATAAGGGAATGTACCTTACGTGTAGGCCATCTTAACGTGTTTCATCTTTACAATAAGATACCTGACTTAGCTTGTTTTCTTAACAATCCCACACCGTCACCGTTTCACTTGTTTGGCGTCACTGAGACACGCTTGAGCTCGAACATCAGTGATGAAGCCATTAGTATCCCTAACTTTTCTGTAATCAGAAGAGATCCTTCCTCCCCAGGCCAAACAGGCATTGCCGTCTACATCCACCAGTCTATTCAACACTTAGTCCGTAGACGGCAAGATCTAGAAGCCGCAGATGTTGAGTGCGTGTGGATTGAAGTAAAGCGTCCTTTTTTGGCTCCATCATACGTAGGCTTCTTGTACCGTAACCCGGCGGCTGACTTTAGTTGGTACGACCATTTCACCTGTAACTTAGATAAAGTCTGTAAAGTAAACACCGACATCATTCTAATGGGTGATTTCAATATCAATTTACTGAAACCCCACACCGCGTGGGAAACAACATCTTCCTTATTTGGGCTGGTGCAGCTGGTGCAGTCACCCACTAGGATTACTGCTGCATCATCCACTCTCATAGACCATATTTATACCAATAACCCTAAATCTGTGACTGACGTTTCTGTTCCCGACTTGAGCATTAGCGATCATTTCCCTGTAGTGTGTAAATGGGCTGCGCAAATTCCAAAGACTAAAAAGAAAGGTCATATCACCGTAACATATCGCTCTTTTAAACATTTTAACCAAAACGCATTTTTACATGATCTTAGTAATGCGTGCTTTGACTCAGTAACCGAGTCCAACGACCCAGAGGTTGCTCTATCTGCATGGTACAGCATTTTCCTTGGGGTACTCAACAATCACGCACCCCTCAGGGAGAGGCGTGTCAAAAGCGCGGTACTACCCCCATGGATTACAAAAGAACTGATGCAGGCCATGGAGTTTAGGAACACCCTCAGGAGAGAAAAGAAGTTTGACGAGTTTAAAAAGCAGCGTAATCGCGTCAAGTATATGTTACGCGAAGCGAAAAAAGCCTTTGTAAGAAATACTATTAAAAACAACAAAGACGGGTCTGCTATTTGGCGCGTCCTGAATTCCCTTACCCGAGGCTCTAGTGCATCCACGGTAATCCCTAGTGATCTATCCGCTGACATGTTTAATAATCACTTCCTGTCTGTTGCTGAAGTTTTTTCAACACAAGGAAGTGTCAATGATAAGTGTTTCGATATTTTAATTAACTACTGCAATCAGAAGACTGTGACTCCTTTTAGCATTCCATCGATTGCAATACATGAAGTAGGTAAATTCATAAGTAGTCTCGCGAACAAGAAGTCATCAGGCCCTGATGACATAAATCCTAAAGTTCTGAAACTATCCCTACCTTACATTGTTGAATCGCTGACATACATTTACAACCTATGTCTCCATCAGTGTGTATTTCCTACACAGCTTAAACTTGCAAAAGTAATTCCACTACCGAAATCCAAGGACAGGGGAAATCTGAATAATTATAGACCGATTTCGTTACTGTCCGTGTTAAGCAAACCTCTCGAGCGACATGTACACAAACATTTGTCTCAGTATTTAGAGACAAATAATATGCTTCATCCCTTCCAGTCTGGGTTTCGTCCGAAGTATTCCTGTCATACAGCGCTAAGCAGACTTGCAGATAAGTGGTTATCTAACGTAAACAATTCGCAACTGACGGGTGTTATTTACCTTGACTTTAAGAAGGCGTTTGACCTGGTTAACCACGACACTCTGATAAGCAAACTTAGTCATTATTTAAAAAACGTCTCAGCAGTTTCCTTCTTTAGTTCATATCTAAAGGGAAGAAAGCAAAAGGTTGTAGTTAATGGATCACACTCTGAAGTGAAGGAGGTTAAGTTTGGAGTACCTCAAGGGTCAGTGTTAGGCCCTCTTCTATTTTGTTTATACATCAACGATCTGCCTCTTCACCTAACGTCAGAATCTGTCGAATGTGACTTGTTTGCTGACGATACGTCAATCCACACGGCAAATAAAAACCTTAATGTGGTTGCAGATGACTTACAACAGAGCCTTGATGAGGTGTCCGCCTGGTGTGAACGTAATTCGATGAGTATCCATCCAGCAAAAACCAAGTCAATGGTAATTGCGACACGCCAAAAACACCAATTAAGCCCCCTTTCACTTGATTTGTCCTTCGAAGGCAATTCTATTGAGCAAGTGTCTGAACACCGCCTCCTTGGAATTATCATAGATGATCAGCTCAAATGGCAGGCACACACACATAAAGTGTGTAAAACTGTTTCAAGAAACATTTTCATGCTGTCCAAACTGAAGCACTTCACTGACTTTGAAACCAGAAAATTATTTTATTATGCACATATTCAGTCCCACATTAATTATGCTTCGACGGTGTGGGATGGCTGCAGAGATGTACATTTAAAAAGACTGAACTCCTTACACAGAAGAGCAGCGAAATTAATTTTACCTGATCCTACTTTGACAACGGATGATAAGATTTACAAAGCGGGACTTCTTTCTCTCAAAAAGCAGTTTGCATTCAACAAAGGTGTTCTCCTTTTTAAGATTCGGAATGACAACACTCCGGAATATCTAACCCAGCTGCTAGTCCGGTCACAGTCCCGCTATGGCGATACAAAAAGCCTATATGTAGTACCCAAAACCAGAATAGACTTATTTAAAACCAGTCTAGCATTCTCGGGGGCGACTTTGTGGAATTCCCTTCCATCCCACACGAAGACCACTCCAACGGTATCATCTTTCAAGAAAAGTCTTTTTGAACATTTATCTTCGCAGCCATAACTATCTTCAAGCTTTGCTTTTTATACGTAGATATCATTGTTAGTAATGTACCCATTCTACTGCTATGTATGTATAGTGCTGCTGTGTTGTTGCTCTTTTTTTTTTTTTTTTTTTTTTTTTTTTTTTTTTTTTTCCCTTACCATTGCTCCAACTCCCCCAACACACCGTAGGCGTTCGTCCTATACATGTATTAATGTAATGTAATTGTTGTGTTTGTAGATGTAGCAACGGCAGATTTGAAAAATGACATTGCCTCTGGCATTGTTAATATCTTTACCGTTGTAAAATAAAGATTCATTCATTCATTCATTCATTCATTCATTCATTCTCTCTCTCTCTCTCTCTCTCTCTCTCTCTCTCTCTCTCTCTCTCTCTCTCTCTCTCTCTCTCTCTCTCTCTCTCTCTCTCTCTCTCTCTCTCTCGATTTTCCAGTTTGACCTAAAACTAAAACCTCGATACGTAAAAACTTATCTCGTGACATTTGACGTTTATTTCAAACCAATGACGCGTATAAGCTATGCCCTTATAAAACTCACCGATACATCTGCGAGGCCTTTTCATTCAACAGGAGCATGTCTGTTACTATAAGTATGCAACACGTCGGCCGCACATGTAGTAACATGTTGTAACTTAGGTCGACGCGAAATGTTCGATCGTCCTAGTTTTAATATTCCGTAGTAGCGTAAACAAAACAACAAGTACGCAGACTGCAGAGAACAAAATTCAGGCTGGCGTCATGGAAATAGAAATTTCCGTAGAAATTCCCAGCATACGTCACTGTATTAGGCAAGATGATGTAATCAGATTGTTGGAACATGGCGACAAATGCGGTCATTCAATAAAGACGAAGAGAAACGATGTGTTAAGTGTACCTAGACGGTAACGATTCTTCTGTGTGGCAATTATTAGACCGGCCTTGAGCAGGAGTTTTGTTTGCTTTGTTACATCTGTGCAAGCCAGAAAATTGTACCCTTTTCTTTTGTGATCTCATGCAGCCATTTGATGCGGCTGGCCGCGAATACGTTAAGATTTTAACTTCGAATAACGTGACATCGGGAACTTGGGTTGACACAGTAGGCTAACAATATCCCCTAGTGCCGAGAGCGTTTAAGGCATAATGTAATCGGCAAGCCTGAAGACAGGAGCGGCCTGAAGTATCTTGCACGCCAATGGGAGCACAACTGACCAAAAGTGCGCAAACAACGTACTAGTACTCTTGGCCTTCATCGCCGTGCCTCGATGATAGTCTCGTGTAGATGGTCGGCTTGCTTGTTATACGCGTGCGCACTGTCCCCTGTTATGCGGTAGTCCACTCAGCACCACTGTATACAGCCGCGCGGCTCAACAGCCTTGCAAACTTGCTTAACGTACAAAACCCTAGTCTCCACTCACGTATCCCCAAAGCCTTGTGCATTGCATAATAGTCCAGCAGGGGCTGCGTGTGGATTGCACGTGTCCAGTCACGACTACGCAGCTATCCTGGCATAGAAATGCATCCTGCGCGCAAAGTTATCACATCAAAAGTTCTCCGTGTGGCATAAACAGCATTTGTATCCATCGCTACAACTTTAATGATAGACTTATGATAGGAGTTATTGTTACATCAGAGTCAGGTAAAAGGCATTTGTGACACATACCCTTGGCCGCGACGACAACTCTCAGATAGAAGGACTTTGTGGGTTATGGTTCATCCCATCTTGTTATAGACTTCCGCTGAGCGTCAGGTGATCCAATACCACTACACCACGTGGCCAGATCACGGGGTGCCCCAGGCGGCGGTTATCGTGGACTTCTGGCGATACGTCAAGGCGCGAGGTGATCCTACAGTCCCTCTTCTGGTACACTGCAGGTATAATTATGTCATAAGGAAGTGTTTATACTTAGTTAATGGTATCTCTCGTGGACTTATGTCGATACATCAAGGCGCGAGGTGATCCTACAGTCCCTCTTCTGGTACACTGCAGGTATAATAATAATAATTACAGTATTTATAATGCGCTTATCTTATAATAATTATAACTCTAAGCGCGCACTCACAACTCGCGCACGCATGCGCACGCTTTAGACAATGACTCAAACAGTGAAATACATTACGACGGTCAGCTTGGGGTGGGGAGTGTGGTGATAAAGTGCTAAAACTGTTGAAAGAGGTGAGTTTTGAGGGCGGACTGGAAGGAGGAGAGAGAGTGTTTCTGACGGAGAGAGAGTGGGAGAGTGTTCCAGGTGGATGGACCGTAGACGGAGAAGGAGCGGGGGCCGAAAGTGTTGAGTTTGGTGCGAGGGATGTGAAGGCAGAGAGGGTCGGAGGCAGAGCGGAGGGAGCGGGAAGGTGTGTCGGGGTGGAGTAAGTTGGATAGATAGGCAGGAGCGTAGTTGTTGAGGGATTTTTAGCAGAGAGACAGAATTTTTTATTGGATGCGTTGGGGGATGGGGAGCCAGTGAAGGAGTTTGAGCAGGTGAGTGATGTGGTCGGATTTTTTCTTTCTGAGGACGAGGCGGGCAGCGTTGTTCTGGACGCGTTGGAGAGTGAAAGAGGTGGAGTCAGGGAGGCCGGAAAGGAGAGAGTTGCAGTAGTCGATGCGAGATAAGATGAGAGAGACAGCAAGTTTGGTGGCAGCTTCGGTGGTGAGGTATTTTCTGATCTGACTGATGCGGCGGAGGTAGAAATAGCATGCCTGGACCGTGGCGGAGACGAAGCTGGTCATGGACAGAGAGGAATCGAGGATAACGCCGAGGTTCTTGGCCGAGTCAGAGAGGGAGATGGGGGTGCTATCGAGTTGAAGGTGGAGAGAGGGAGGGAGCTGGGAGAGTTTCTGGCGAGTGCCTACCAGCATGGCTTCCGTTTTTTCGTCGTTCAGTTTAAGCTTGTTTGCTGTCATCCAGTTTTTCACGTCTTGGTAGCAGTCAGCCGTGCGAGTCAGTAGTGACTGAGTGTTGTCGAGTTTGTCTTTGTCTAGCAGATGTGAGTCGTCAGCGTAGAGGTGGTGGTGTATGCGGTGAGACTGGATGATGTTGGACAGAGGAGAGGTGTAGAGTGTGAAAAGGACCGGCACCAGGACGGACCCCTGTAGAACTCCGCAGGAGAGCGTGACTGTGTTGGAAGAGGTATATGTCATAAGGAAGTGTTTATACTTAGTTAATGGTATCTCTTGTCAACTTTTGGCGATACGTCAAGGCGCGAGGTGATCCTACAGTCCCTCTTCTGGTACACTGCAGGTATATGTCATAAGGACGTGTTTATACTGAGTTAATGGTATCTCTCGTGGACTTCTGGCGATACGTCAAGGCGCGGGGTGATCCTACAGTCCCTCTTCTGGTACACTGCAGGTATATGTCATTAGGACGTGTTTATACTGAGTTAATGGTATCTCTCGTGGACTTATGGCGATACATCAAGGCGCAGGGTGGCCCCACAGTCCCTCTTCTGGTACACTGCAGGTATATGTCATGAGGACGTGTATATTCTTAAATAACCCATTTCGCCCCTGTGCTCTACAGCAGGAGATGGCTTGACCATGATAATTCAAGGGTAGTGCTAGATTTGCTTGGCACCTTCAGGCGCCAAGCAAATCTGGCACTACCCTTGAATCATCATGGCCAATCCATATCCTGCAAAGGGTACAAAGTCGTTCAGTAACACTTCCAAAATTTGGGAAATGCACCCGTGAGGCTAACAGGATTAAAGGTATCTCTCGTGAACTTTTGGCGATACGTCAAGGTGCGGGGTGATCGTACAGTCCCTCTTCACGGGCACTGCAGTTATGACAAGTGAGAGTTAGTTTTGGGGGTTTCACGCTATGACAAGAGAGAGGGTCACCTTCACGACGAATGACTCTAGATCGATGCCACGGCGCACAGCCATGCAGCTTGTGTCAGGGGCTTAGACACCACTTCAAACATCTCCAAGATTTATTGATACTCATGAGTCCGGGCGGCGGATAGCCAGTTTGTATCATATGCATTGATTGAAACTTTAGAATTGTCTCGAAGCATTAAAAAAATTATATAACACATTGGCGGGAAAATGGCCGTTTCACAAAAACAGGTTGATCCGCATTTGAGTCTGTGATTTTTCTTATTCTTACTAGATATTTTTCTTACAGCTAGATATAAATGAGTTCGTTAGCAAGCATGATACCTCTTCTGCGTTTTGAGTAATAATTTATTATTTTTTTCTGTCAATTTTCTCGGGTTATTTGTTTAATGAATCTTTTACAAGCAGTATTCTTATTAAAACCCGCATAATGCCCCATAAACAACACTTACTTTAGCCTAGAGTTTGTCCCAGCTCTCGGGTAGGTTTGGGTTAAATCTTTATTTTCGGCAACACGGTTCCGAGTTAGTTTTCAAACAGTTTACAAAATTAAAATCATTGAATTAATGGGTATGAAAAAAAGCTTTCTTCTGTTTAATACCTGAACAATTTTTTTTTCATAAACAGTATTTGCATAAGCCCGCTGTGGTCTCGTTTCTCGGGTATGATTAGGTCAAATTGTGACCTAAAAGTTCTAATGTGAAAATCTCGAGAAAATTGCAATGTTTGATTCTCTACTATGTAAAATTTTTGTTCAACGATGAATGACGTGGAACATCATTTCTTTTCACAGTGTACACGACGTCGTAGGACTAACGATTCCATGTCGTGATTGTCATAGAGACGTCATTTCACTGCTTGTGCTATTATTTTCCTTCAGAATAGCTGTCGCTGTGCCAGCCCACAGAGCGTACACATGGCGAGAAGCGCTGTGTGACCGTCTTTATTTGTGCGTCCCAGTGTTTGAGGATCAGAGAGAGATGTATCGAAAGGATAAGCTAAAAAAATAGAAACAAGTCTGAATGTTACTAAAAGTAAAACGCACGTGATCTAAAAAAAATTAAAAAAAAAGGTAGACTTTAGGATGAAATCCGCATCTGATTTTAACTTGACTACCTTCTTTCCTCTCACGTGACGTCGCGTCATTTTTGGGGTGAGATGTCAATTAGACTTAGCCTCTCGACCAACTAAAACGCTGTAGACTATGTGCTTCTGACTGACAAGCAGAAGGTCCGACATAACAATTGATGTTTATGTTAGTGGGGCATGGAAGAGCGTCGATGTTTCCATTATTTCGTCCAATTTCGACGGTATTGGAAAGCACTGTTGTTATGGGCAGTGTAACTCAGATTCCTGATACCTCAGTCCATATTCAGATGAAAAATTGTTCCGTTCCCGAAGCCTTTATCACAACCGGCAGACACAAAAGAATGCGGGGAAAAAAAAAAAAAAACACAATGCGGACAGCCACATGGTCAGCTGAACTCTGAGAGAATCACAACACATCAACTATGTATGCTCGAAAGTAAAAAATATACTTGTCCATGTTCCGCCATACTATTCACTGACTGACTCAATCGCTTGTACTTACATTTGGTCTGCTAACTTGGGTCGTAGATCTGCCAGTTGTGTGTGACGCATTCCTGCTAAATTGGATCGGCGAGCTGTCTGTGTGTTAAGCTTTCGTGCATGTACGCTGACCCCGTATGACTGTGAGACTGAGTGAGAGACGCCTCATTGATGTAAACAGACAAGAACTAAGCAGAAGTTTTAAGGGGGAAAAGAGACGTTTTTAGACAGACTTCAGAAATGTGTACTGATGATTTCTTTTAGAGACTCGGAAGCGGGATATGCCCACATGTGGGTATGGGATCACCGGTAATTTCAGACTTCAAACACAAATAAACTGATATTACCATCGGAAAGAGCGCATCGTGCAAAAATTGAAAGCTCTACTTTTATATTTTAGTAAAAATCACAACTTGATTTGGCATAAATAAGACGATTTGCGCATGTCATAAAATGCTACGTTTAAGGTCGAATAATTACATAATCTCTTACTTACAATATCTCCACTTGTTGTACTGATTAAACCCAATACCTAGTTTATACTGATCATTTTACAGCTCCAATAATGGTTTTCTTTAGAAGATATGCCAACCTAAAAATGGTAATAAAAATCAACGACGAATAGCGCGCTTTACTATGCAAGCAGACTACACTTCCGCTCTTTCCGTAAAGCACTCGTTCCATTCTTGCCGGACCCGACGAAAGGGGCGGAGGCAAATAAGAAATGAGTCTGTCTATTGAGGAAAAATATGCTACTTTATGTTTAAGTCGTTTCTTGTGAGTTAAAACGATATGGGACGGTTAATGATGATATGTTGTTTTTTTTTTGTATCATTATAGTGCTGGAGTGGGCCGCACCGGGACCTTCATCGCGCTGGACATCGCCAGTGAACGTGAAGCGCTGGGCCGTGAGGTGAATGTGAAGGACATCGTCACTGAGCTCAGAGAACAGCGGTGCTTCATGGTGCAGAGTGAGGTAAGATCCCTTTATAGTGATCACGTTTATGTACCGCGTTCACTTGCATGTAAATCTCTGTATATAAATTTGAATACAGATATACAGTAAAACTCGCTTTTATTTTCATGCCGAGATTAGCATGTAAAACTCACAGCAGGCTGCCCATTGAACTCGCAGGCATTTTGCCGTGATATTTGTAACTTCGAGACATATTTTCTCTCCGTATTGGTCGACCCAGCGAAAACCAAATACACTGACGAACAAATGAAATGCGACATCTTTGAAGTCATCGGAAACACTGCAGTGTTTCCGATGACTCGAATG